>VZRX01010025.1:153200-175106 GCA_013398075.1 Notiomystis cincta
TAACATTTTTCCCAGACATAAGGAACGCTAAACAATTTATACCTTTCTCTGCTCCATTTCTGTGTTTTCCGTTTGATTTCTTCTTAGTTTAAAATTAGAGGATTTTTTTTGATCTAAAGTCTACTGAGTGATAATAGGTACTTGCAAACCTTTTTTCTGAATGTGCTACACAAATTCTCATTTCTTATTTTACCTGGAAAATCTGTCATTGTCCTTTTAATTCTTGAAACCAAATGATGTATGTTTTTCACCTGAAATAAGTTGCAGCAGCACTAGCAGCATCAAAACACTTCTTTCCTAGACTGAGGCGGCTTTATTTTAAATAAATCCCTGGCTTTCAGTCCCTATCTGCCAACCCTGGGGGGAACTGTTTACCTGTGCAGAGAAGCAAAGGCCAGCTCTTAAACAGGAGACACTGACCTCCTTCCTTTCAAGTCCCCTGAATTTGTGACAGATAGATCCATGGTGTATGGAGCTCCTTCGGAAAATGCAAATGTCAGCAAATCACCTCTTCAAATATGGGGCGGGCAGGCTCCAATCCAATGTCACACCTACCCTGGGATACTGGAAAGGTGGGGGTGTGGGGGGGTGTGGGGGTGTGTGTGTGTGTTTGGCACCCCTTTCCACTGCACAACAAGATGTAAGAACTCGAGACAAAAATAAAAAGAGGGGAAAACAGAGGAGAAAAGAAACAATTCTGGATATCCACAAGTTGGCTGATGTGACCCTGTGCCACCTACCAGTGTGCTGGCTGTGACCCAGCGACGTGATACTCCAGCAAACTGAAAGAGATGGCCGTCTACGCTTTCTTTTGGTCTCCCAAGACAGCTGCCTGGTAGGGACCAAATGGCAGGGAAGAAGAATATCTGCCTCACACCTGCTTTCTCCAAACTGCCTGCCACAATGCCACTGTGCTCACCAGGCTTCCCTGGGAGGCAATCCCTTCCTTGGCCCCTCTCCATGGAATACCGGGACAGGATAGTTAAGATAGTTTTCTCTTCTTCAAAACATCATTAGGATTGAAAAAATGAATCTCTTGCTTGCGCATTTTGCATAAATACATGGTAAGTTATCAATTGATGTTCAAATAGCTTAATTGAGTTTGAGGGGGGGAAAGGTCATATAATTGGTCTATTGAAATGTTAACAGAAACAGATATGGCAAGGGATAGACTTTAATGGCTGCAGTGTGGCACTGATGTCTGCATTCACTTGCAAAATTGTTAATTAGAGCACTTTGGTAGTTCATTTGCTTTTGTATTGATGCTTAGTCCAACTAGAGAAATTGGGTTTGTATATGGTATTTACATGGGGCAGCAGAGGTTCACCATACAGTCAAGAAAGAGGAAAATACACTGTAAGTCAGAATTGAGTTATGATTTGTCACAGTCTTCATTAACATCCTGCTGGTTATGGCAGATATTTTCTAGTGGCTAGTGTATTTTTGTATGTGATTAAGTTTGATATGTTTGGTTTAATTTTTTTTAATCATTGTAGTTGTGCACTTGAATGGTGTTATAATAATGATCTTTTTAAAGTTAGGTATACAAAGGTTTTTGGGCTAGATTAGAACAAAATGCACAGCAAAACAAAGAATTACAAATCTGTGTTCAGTGAGCCCTAGAAGGAGGTGTTATCCCTTAAATGCATACCAAAAGAATATATTCAGTTGCAATTCCTGGCCCACAGTCATCAGAGCCAGTGAAATTACAAAACCACTCCTTAGTTGTGCTTTAGGTCCATTGAGCCTCCCTTACAGAACATAAGCCTTTAAGGTATTGGCATTTTGTGTGTGGGAATGGCAAAATTGCATGGAGTGTCCACTAGCATTTTTTGAGGGCAGTAATTGCAGGGATTAATCTGGGTGCTCTTTCTTAATAGACTTACTTTATATTTGCCTTGGCTGGAAGAAGGCTGTATTGAGTACAGTTTATAATAATACACTATACCCAAGGTACTCTGTGTAAACAGAGGCAGGAAGGAAAAAAAGGGGAAATGCAAGTGGATGAATCATCACTTTTACACTAGGGATCCTGTTGTCCTACCAGAACGAGCTGGTAGAGAAGAGGACATTTTGCAGCAAGTAATGTGCTGATTTTAGCAGCTCCTAATGGAAAAGGAAATTTTGTTCATTTTCCATTTATTGTACTTTCACATTTGAGTGCTGTTTCTGCTGCTTGCTTCAGCCTTCAGGGCTTTGGTCTGTAGTTTTCGATGGGGCATTTCTTTTAAACTCCAGGCATTCCTGTAGCCAGAGTGGACATCAGCTTCATTCACTCATATGTATTTGGGAAAGTACTTACATGAAGATCACAAATATGCGCAGCACAGCTATCTAGTTCTGCAAGTTTAATCCCAGCCCAGAAAGTTTCATTGTGGTCCTATGCAAATGTATTTACATAGGAATGGGTCTTGGGTCCTTTAAAGAAGGCAACAAAGTTGGAAGACTGAGGCCAACAAATAAATGGAAGTTTCTCTAAATCCATTGGATAATAGAGGCAGTGTTAAGGCTAACCACAGTGTTGAACTAAACAGAGGGATTACTCCTGGGTTTTGCATCAGTTGTTTTCTGCCGGGTGGCCTCACTTGTCAAAAAAAAAAAAAAAAGTTTAACGGGCAAACATTCACATGGCACATTGAGAAAAGAAGTATGCTTAATTCCATCAAAGCTCAGAAATCAGTCATTAATTTATTCTAACCTTCAATTGTTGGTCATTTGTGAAACATCTGTCCTTTAAGTCATAAGAACCTAAACATAAATACAATGTGAGTTCTCCTGAGGATGAAAGATGGGTGTAGTGGGGGTGCCATGTCAGTCTATGTGCGTGAGCATGAGTGCACATGTGTATGTATCACAGAGCCTGCAACTGCCACTTCATTTTGGAGACTTTGAAACATATTAAAATGAATCCTTCAGTTAATTTACTCTCAAAATTATATTATTGTTCATTTGCATCTCGCAAAAGTTCTGCCATTCAAAAGAGTCTCTTTCTTCATGGTGAGTTAACAGTTAGATATTTAGCAATCTTGCAGCTTGCTAGTCAGAAATAGTTTCTAATGAAGTTGAAATTTGAGATAGAAAATATATAAAAGCTTTCAGGAAAGACATACCCTATTTTCCATATGGCTAAGTAATTGTTATGATATTTGTTTTAAAGCTGGACTTAGACACTCCTGACTGCCCTCTAATTTGATATGGCTGGTCCCGGCGATTCTTCTGGAGGAAACTTTCATAGTAGAATGCAGTGAAGGAGATAAATAATTTTGCAGCTATAAGCACATGGCAAAGTATAGAAAATAATTCGGTCGCCCTTACTGTCATGCAGATAACAGTCTCCAGGTTATTTGCCTCTGATGGGAGTTGGAACCCAAGTGAAAAGGAACTGAATTTTTAAATGGAGTTCTGAAATAAAGGTAGCATCTCAGAGCTGAAAAAATTCTGCCTTTTGTTTAGTTAAGAGTAAAACTGCTATTTAATTCTCAGGATTAGGGTTATTTTTATTTGGGGAGGGATTATAGTTCCTCATGTAACTCAGATGTAGCAACATCTCCTGTGATGAAATTTCTTGTATTTCACACAAGTGAAATGAGAGGCATAGAGTGAATTAGGTTATAAATATGATAGAAAAATTTAGATATGTCAATCCACATGGGAATCTCAGAGCTTTCTGTTTTCAGGCAGTTACCTTCTTGTAATTTTTTTTTATTGTTTGTTTTTTAAAGACCTTTTTGTCCTGACCATTTGCTTTTCTTGATCAGCAGAGGCTGCCTGCAGCTCTCAGGCTGTTTTGACAGTAGAGGTAATGATGTTGCCCAAATGCATAACAAAAAGAAAGCATTTTGAAGGTTTTCTATAAAGCAGCTCTTTCCCTTAATATTTATCCTTTTCCCCTTGCTAAGTAAAGAAATCTTGAGTCCACACTCCATTGCGAAATTTACTCTATTCCAAAACTAGATCCATTGTATCTCTTTCCAAGCTGGGTTTTATCCTTTCCTACTAAAAGGATATCTGTGATTTGGCAGCCTGGCACACATTATATAAAAAGAAAAAATTTCCGATGGGTAAATTAGTGGTGACTTGATGTACTTTTAGTCTTAGTATTTCCTTGTCCCTGCTATAGCATGGCTGGAATTTGGTGATGTGGATGGGAAGCATGTGGGAACCCATGGGCACTCACATGTTGCACGGTGCATGAACGAGCATGTGTGTATGCCCGACCCACCAACACAATATGTAAAAAGTCATGTTTCATCTTTGTTAAAGCACTCATTCCCAAGGCACTGATGTCCAAAGTATTGGTAGCATAGTGGAGATGAGAGGGGGGGAAAAAATCTCTTTAAAGAGCTTGTGAAATGTAATGTTTGAAACGGTTCTTTGAGAACGTGCAGATTATGGCTTGTGTAGTGACTCTTCCCAGCTCTCTGGGAAATGAGCTGTTGACATTCTTTTGGGTCATCATCTGAGATAGGAGGGCAGCCACAAGGATTTAGCAGATAAATTCATCCAAAAAGACCTTTATCCATTTCATTGCAACTTGGAAACGTTCATGTCGAATAGCAGCATTAATGTAGCCCTTTTAGCCCTTCAAAGTGAGCCTTATGTTTTTAAAAAAAAAATGACCACAGTAATAACTTCTATAGGTCTTCTAAGAGGTAATTCATTATTTACATAATTCTGGAGCATAAATCCATCTTTCCTTCAAGAGGCTCTGAAATAGAATTGAGGCTCTTATACAGAGTCTCTTTTGAATTTTAATCAACTGGATCTGTCTCAAATTCATTTCTAGTTTATTGTAAACAGCGGAATATAAATTAATTTCTTCTTATCTAGTCTTTTGAAGAAAACTAGGAGTATGTTTACAAGGTTTTATTTTTAAATATAGCTCAGACTTTATTTTATTTGGTGATTTTGGGGAGCTTTGAGGGCTTTTTAACTTTATAAACCAGATGTTGGGCAGGATGAGCTTTGACAGCCAGATGACAAATATGCATTAGCATAGATGATTATGAAATAAATAAGAAAAAAATAACTTTTTTTTTTTTTTTACTTGAACTCAAATGATACTATATAGGCTGAATGCGAGGCAAGGTTCCCACAACGCACTGTGAAAACCTAGGCTAACAACCACCCCGCTGCGTTGAAAACCCCAAAAAAAGACAAAAGCACAATGAAATAGAAAGCTTACCACCGGTAGCTTTCAAAACGACAAACTAGGCAAACTATACATCTCCACCACTCCAATTTTGTCAGAATGCTAATGAGCTTGCTCTGATCTTTACTCGGCTTCCCGTGTTTTCTACATCTTCAAGGACCACATGGCGCTAGCAAAATAAAGACAACTAAATGAGAATTTCGAATGCTTTTTGTGTTGGGACCTGGTGCCTTTCAGTTGACGCACTCGTTGAATATTCTCAACTTAAAAGCGTACAACAGGGGGCTGGGTATGAACTTTTTAGCAGGGGGAAATTTGTACAAAAGTAAATGAGTGTGATGAGGAAAATATGAGAAAAATTTCTGATTAATTTCCGCTCTATAATATCAATGACACCTTCAGCCCCTCTCATACTCCTCTAACAAGAGATGCTGATAAAAGATGAATGATTCTGTGTTGTTCACAGTGAATGTTTAGTGGTTTTTTAATAGCGGCATTCTACATAAAAGACACCAGGAAGTACTCCGCATTAGCAGTTGAGATCACTAGTTAATAGGATGATGTCTTTTAGCTTTTGTCACAAGATTATTAGAAAGGATGGGTTTCTGTTCTCATCTCGACATACTTTAGAGTGCTTGTTGAACACAAGTACTAAAATACAGGTTTCTTGGTATTGTTCCACATGCAAAGTAAAAGCCCTTTTAATGCAACACCTTTTACTTTTTTTTTTTACCAGGTGATTTTTGTCATTGATCTCTTATTTCCCCCCTTTAGCTGTACTAATCACTTGGAGTGGTCTGCTACTCAATGGGGGCTTGATGATATATATGTGTATAGATTCACTATCAAAAATAAATCCCTTATATGCTCTGCACCTTCACAACCCTGATTATTGAGCTATATTTACCAGCTTGTATTATACCATCTTGAATGCTCCTTACTGGAGTCACCCAATCTGCGAGAGAAATCTGCAGTAGAGTAGGGAGGGGTGAGCTAGAAGGAGGCATCCTATTCCCTAAGCCAAATTTCATCTTTCAAAAACAATTGAATTCACAATTCTCTTTGGAATTCCCAAAAGTAAATGCAGATTTGTATTCACCAATGTCAGGGCATGGGGAGGAAAATGATGAATGTTCAGTTTTGCCTGAGAGATGAATTTAAAAACTGATTTTGTTACCTCTTCAAGCTTGCAAGCAGACTATATGAAAAATATCTGTGCATGTACATAAGGAGAAAAAAAAATAATCATGGTCTTTTCATGTATTTCATATCTTGCCTAAATGAGGAAGAATGAATCAGTAACACCATAAATTTTATAACAGTTTGTCAGCCTTGCTTTCCTGCACTGTTACTGTGCTTGGCTCAGCATGATTAATCTCAGGTGAACCGAGAATTTGCCAAACCACAAGATGGTAATGAGTTGACCAACCATGTTGTGAAAGACAAAGATGCACATCTCAAAGCAGAGTAAGAGGAAGGACAGTACAACAACAGCCTTCCTGGCAAGATAGAAAATTTGAAAGTATCACTGAAAACATTTTTTGATGCTTATCTTTTTACATTTAGAATAAGAAGTGAGTAAAAGCATTTTAGAGAAATTCTAGATACGTGAATGATAACATATGTGACACTGGTTTGGGTCCCTGCTGGTGCTGGTTTGTGAACCTTCCCTGTTGAAATAACTAACAATTAGGAGGCTGGAAGGACATTACTGATAGTGGTTTATGTTGGATGGAAGGAAAGATTTTTGACATGAGCAAATGATTTTTACTCTAACATGGTAGCAAGTTCACAAAACTATGTCTTGGTAGTTACTGCTTGTCTTGAAAGCAAAGTGATATTCTAAAGCATTTGTTGAGATGTATCTCTCTCCATTGTGTAGAAATGTTAACTTGCTGCCAGGGCTGTGGTAATGGGAATTTTGACAACTGCCAAAATGCTGGTTGAAAGAAGCACAGTAACACTATGATCGAGGTCTTGTTCACAATATGGTGACTGTGCTTCTCTGTTGCGTCCAAGTGTGTCTTGGGTGACCCTGGGCCCGCAGAGCTCTGTAGAGATGCCTGTTAAGACACGCAGTGCAAAGGCACTCATGAGTTTGTTAATGCAAATAAACTGGCACACCAGTGAGATGATTTTCTGACAGGAGTCTTTCAGGCCCAGATCACAAGCACATACACAAATTTCTGCCCAAGTATGCATTTTGTAGTTGCCAGAATCATGCATTTTTTGAGATTGAGAACAACTCGAGTTCTTGAGGCTTGTCAGCCTCTCTCCTGTTTCCCTTCTGTCATGTTGCCTCCACAGTCTCTTACTGGCCAACTCTTGCCAGTATCCATCCATCTCTTCCCATTAACAGTTCCTGCAAAGCAGCCTTGCTTTTGGTAAAGGAAGACCGTCTGGCCATACTTTTCCAATTACCCAGTGTTTCTACAGCTGAGAAGCTTCCACAAAACAAGCCTCAGAGTTTGTCTCTAATTCACCACATCTCTTCAGTCTTAGGTCTGTGCCTTGGTAGACAAAAGTTCACAGGAGGTGACCTTTCCAAGACCAAATGTGGGCAGTGTGCATGTTCGGCCTTCCCAGGCCAAATTCATTAAATCATTAAAGCAGCTCAGCAGCAGCAGTGACCATATTTATTTTTTTCTCAAGTAACACAGAATCCCATTGGCTAGAGGGACTGAGCGATAAGTCAGCCTCCTCTCCATGCACTTCCCTGGCTTTTATAGCCTCATCATTGCCTTCAAAGAACCTGTCAACAGGTTGAAGCCAGCTTGAAGAAGAGAGTCCAAGTAGAGCACTGCCCGCATAGCGGGAGACTACTCTGGGAGAGCCCTAGGCACTATGAATAGACTTGCAAACCTTCCAAAAGTCTTACAAGACCAAACAGACACTTGTTTCCTTTAACTGATTTCCATCTTTCTTTGTGGTGTTGCAGTATAAATGCTCTTTCATGTGGTAGGCATAGCCTTTGGCTTTCTGCCTGGAGTTAGCTTTCCCTACAATCAGTGTCTGCTGCAAAGGGAAGGCAAGGAGAAAGGCCCCTTGGTCACCCTGAGGCTCCTGGCCCACACTGCCACTGCAGTCTGTGGAGACCACTGTTATTTTTTTCTTGGTTTTCTCCCATTTACTGCCAAAACCACTTTTTCTGTCAAAACTGGAAGCTGTGGGGCCTTGGGACACCTCGGCCCAGCTGAACTCACCCAGGTAGCCCTGGAAAGCTTTGGGTCCCAGAATTACACACCTGCCAACTCCCAGTAAGAGTACACATTTCATTAACATGGATAACAAGGTCACATTCGTTGCCAATCATCTCACTTCAGGTAGTTGCTTGGGTTAAATTCAGCCCTGGCCATCAAAGAAGTAACTTTATAATGTCCACCACCCTTTTCTAGCTCCAGGAGAATATGATCTGAAGGAAGTAAGGCAACATTTGGTAAAAATGGAATAACATGCTACCTAGTAAAGCACACTCTGGTGACTTTTACGTAAAAGGCCTCTCACTTCAGTATCTCACCCAGCCATCACTTGCCATGTAAACAGGTAGTAAACTGTTCTAAGGAGGAGTTACGAGCCATGGAGAAATTACTATCACTCATAACAAAGCATCCAACTCTACTTGTAAATCTGCCAGTGAAATAATTCATCTGCCAGACCATCATCCCTTTCTTGGTGGATTTCCAAGCATCAGCTACCATTTTTTCCATCATTTCAAAAGTTTGAGTGTATTGATTGATAGAGCATGTTTTCTTGCGCTGAAATTTCTTTTGAAATTGTGTTATGTGAGAAAAATTGGGTATAAAGAATACCAGAGGATGATAAAGTACAAGCGTTGGTTTTGCTCAGTGCTAGGATTCCCTGTAGGCACTTGTCCTTGAGGCATCACTTTCTTACAGGAATCTCCAGGTGTTTCAGTTGAATCTCATCTCTTGTTGCCTGAGTTTTGGGGACTGGATTGACAGTCCTGTACTTAAAATATATTCATAATCTTTATCTAGCCCAGGCATTCTGTTCTGGTTGATTTTCTGTTATTTTCTACTGGGCACTGTAGACTCATCTCTTGTGGAAGTTTCAATCATGTGAATATTTTAGGCTGCCCAGATTGCAGGCCACAAATGTTTGTCTTCCTGTGAGTCAGTCCCACTGCAGGTAAATAAATCCCTGCACATGCCGAGATGTGGTCAGAACCCTGACCTTCTGTTTATACAGCTCTCAAATTTTTAAGTAGCTGTTCTGATTTTTTTATGTTTCAGAAACCAAAGAAATCATAAGTTTCCTGTTTGATATTAAACTAATTTGATGTGTGCTTGTGATAAAGGCA
This sequence comes from Notiomystis cincta, assembly GCA_013398075.1. NCBI lineage: Eukaryota > Metazoa > Chordata > Aves > Passeriformes > Notiomystidae > Notiomystis > Notiomystis cincta. Next base: position 162,674 of record VZRX01010025.1, read on the forward strand.
TTTCTTTGGTGGCAGCTCCATTTCATTAGGGTTACAGTACTTTTGGGGGCTGAAATAGAGTCAGACAATGCACTGCAATGTAACTCTGCCTGGCAGATTCTTGGCAGTCGATTCCTACCTTTATGAGACTCCATTGTGTGGACATCAATGTCTCCTTCTCAACTGCTCTCAGACAGCAAGTTAGTGGCCATGAATTTGCCTTTCTAATGTTCTTAGGCGTTTTCCCATCCAGCTCAGACTCAAAAACTTGTGCCAGGGTTTCATCTGCTAGCTACCACTTCTTCAGTGTCATCTAAACAACAGTTCCACCTGCTTATCTGTTGCTGGCTCCCCTGTTCATTTTCTGTGATTTTTAATAACTGAGGAGGTCCTCCTGCTCTGAAAGGAGGAAGTATTCTGGAAGAAAACTGGACTTGTATTCTGAAAGAAAGCTGGGTGTGGTAATCTCAAATGAGAGGCCTGAAGCTCAAGATGGAGCAGTCCATCCATTCATGCTGTGAGATGTCTGTTGTGGGTTCTGTTTTGACACTGATTACGTGGAAAAAATATTTTATCCAAAATTCTGAGGTTTTCCACCAAAGGTAGCCCACTGAAAGCAGAGGAGGGTGAATTTTTCAAAAAAATTCATCTCTTTTGGGATGCCTGAGTTTCACTCAGTGAAAAATAGTGGACCACTGGTGATTTAAAATTTTTCACTGTAGCTTTCAGTTGTGTCAGAGGCATTTTGCAGTAGGTCTCGTGTAACTCTCCTTTACAAAAACTATCTGTTGTGAATATAGGCTTTTCTGCTTAAGTATTTGATAAATTCAGTAATTCACATTAAAAACAAGAGCTCGTCTGTGCATAAGCTGTTCACAGTGAGCAAGATGTGAAGACTGTTAAAATCAGTGGGAAGTCTGCTGCTGACTTGGAGGCATTTGAGACCTTCTACCAGCCTTTGTTAGCAATGTGAGGTTGGTCAGCTAAAACACCCGGTGCTGTTTCTTGTCCCTTCCCGTGTTTCCTTTCAGTAACACTGTAATGGCCACAGCAGATCAGCCCCACAGTCTAGTCCTGAACACTCTACTGTAGTGGGACAGGTAGGGGTTGAACCTAGACAGGGGCAAGAACCTGTGCAGGGGCCAGTCACAGGCTAACCTGGCCCCAGGAAACATTTAATTTAACCTTTAAAAATTAAAGGTTAGCTTATGTCCTAAAGCAGGAGGATCCAGTTCCTACCTCCCATGGTTTTTTGTTTGTTTATTTGAATATTTATTGCTACAGCTTTGCCTTTCCATATTCAACATTCAACCTGGTTTTAATTCTTGCTGAGCTCTTAGTTTCAACATTGCCTCGTGGCAACGAGTTCTACCGGTAAATGATGAGGCTTTGAGGAAAGATCTTTCTTTTTATCGGTTTTAAACACACAACCTTCAATTTCAGTGAATTTCCCCAGGTTCTTACAAGACGAGACACATCCTAGAACTATTCTTTATTTGCCATTCATATTCTCCTTCAGGTAAACAAGCCAATCTGTCCACTTGCTCTTAATACAGAAACTTGTAAAAACTCGTTCCTATGATTGGGTAAATGCAACTTTTTTTTTTTTTTAAGCAGACAAATAAAGACAGTGGTGTATGTTTTCAAAAGACCTTCCTATTAAATTTGTGGAATTCACTGGCATTTGAACGGCTCTTAGTAGTCACCAAGCTTCTGTCAACTACAAAATAGCCCAGAAAGAGGAGCAGAGAGAAGTCAGCCAGTTTTTGTTATTTGCCCTGCTCCAGTTCCCCTGCACTGGCATTCTCCTGCTGGCCTCTTCACCCAAGTATGTTGAGTGAAGAAAGCTTCTTCTATTCTGTTTTAAAACTGTGTGTAAACATCAGCAAATGGATGAAGAATGGGCTCTGTCTTAAGTAGGTTGTTTTTCATGTAGTTCTGTTGAGGTAAATGGGGAGACATGGGAAGGTTTCTGTGTTTAACCATGACACCATAGCACACACACTACACACAGTGCAAATAAAATTTAAAAACAATTACTGCTTAAGACGGCATACAGAGTGATTTCTGTAAACCTGTTATTTCTTGCCAGACTGAATGGGCTGGTTTGGGATGCTGATGTAAACTCTTTATTATTTATCTTCTACAGGTTGTAATTCATTTTTGCACAACAGCTAAATACATTTACATTTAAGGATTTTTTTTAAAAATAGTAATCTGTTGTCTTATCTTGACAGATTTACAGTGGTATCAGATGTAGAGGAGTTACTGTATCCATCCATTTACACTGTAAACTAATCTTGTCCCTGCACGTTGTTGCTTCTTCTTCTTTTTAAGTGGTGTTCTCAGTGTTTTGTAGCACCTTCTTCTCTGTTTTCTTAGCAATGTACAGGTTTGCTATGTTAATCCATATTGGGTTTATCTGTCTAGCTGCCCAAACAGCTTAAAAATAATGGATCTAATGGTACATACATACACTGGTTGCTGCCTGAGTTTGAAAGTACCTTCAGCAGGAAGATAAAAAAAAATTGTTCTTTCGAATTGATTCAGAAGAGACATTTGTCAAGATGCTTCTTATTTAAATAATTTAAGAAATAATTAACTTACAGTGTAAACAAAAATCCATTTGTAAATCCAGAAGAATACGAAGGAAGATGTGTTTGTAAAAGGAAACTGTGCAACATTAGAATAAGCTAGTTGCTTATATTGTTCTCAGAAAATGGTAATGTGTTTGTTACTGTGCTTCTTGAGTATTGTAGAAGAAAATTGACTCAAGTTGATTTCAAATAACAATCTGAAATATGTGTGATGAGCCACAGGAGAAGGGAAAGGGATTTGGGGTTATGGTTTGGGGGTTTGTTTTGGTTTTTTTTTTTTTTTCCTTGGCTGTCATTAACTTGCTATCAGTACTTTGGTTATCACTAAAAATTGTTCCAGTAAGGGACAAAATTATCAAACTTGATGCTGCAGCCTCTCTTGAATCCTCAGCAGGAGCTATTACAGCTTGAAATCACAACTCAGAAGCTAGTAGGAGTTTCTCGTATCTGAGGGCAGAATTTTATGTCTTGTGCTATTTGAGGCTTGGTGTTGGGCTCATTCCTAATAATTGAGGAGGGTTCTGGTAGATGTCAAGTGAAGAGAAGAATAGAGCACACATCCTTCACCACTCAAGCCAGACAATGAAATTAGAAAATGGCACTGGGAGTTGATGTGAGAGAATTCCCTTGGATTCCTAGAGGAAGAATAAAACAAGAATGAATTAATTCAAAAAAAAAGAAAGAAAAAAAAGGAAGAGAAAGGAGGGGGGGTGGAGGAAGAAGGCAGAAAGGAAGAGAGGGAAAAGAAAATAAATGAGAGAAACCCTGCCAGAAGCCTCCTCAGGTTAAAGTCCGACATTAAAACCTGTATTGACTTTTCACATAAAGGCGCGTGTACTCACTGTTTCATCTGAGTTTCTGGTGCTGCATTTTTCAAATCTCTTACCAAGCAGTTTGCATGCATGTGATGTTTGCAGCACTACTCGCTCTTATTTGAAGACTGTTTTCAGAAGTCATTATTGAACTATAGGATAAAAAGGTATAAGCGTAATTACGTGTTAAAGAGAATAAATATGTTCTGCTAGATAGTTAACTAGATGAGGTTAAACAAGATAAGATGAATTCTGGTCTTTTTAGAAAACTGGCAGTCTTCATTTTAAACTACAGTGTAAAGTGCTTTATCCTGAGATTAGGTATTGTGGCAGAAGCTAAAACTGCCTTTTTCCCCTAACCGTGCCAGAATACAACCTCCTTTTCTTTCCGTGCTAACAAGACTGCTTTACCACCACAGCCCACTCTAAGTAATTAAATCAATCCTTTGTACTTACCGTATTCTCCTCTAGTGACGGTACTAGATCTGATTATATGCTTCATGCATATTCAAAGTACAGCACTGACAGCTCTTTAATGAGCTCTTACTTAATCAGTACGAACAATGTTCATCTTGTTCTTTTTTTCCTCATACATTAGAGCTAGGAACAGTTGGGGAAAAAATGAAACATCCAGCATTCATTTGAAAAATATATTGTACTTTGAAAAGTGTCTAAGCTGGAGAAGTTGCATTCTGCCCTTTAAAAGTCTGATGGACAAATTGGATTACTAGTATTGGATTAAATAACAAATGGTTAGAGGAGAAATGAGAAAAGCTCGCTGTGATCACAGGCTTTAATATTTTTTGTTACTTATAAAGCTGAAGGGGTCTTTAACCAGTTATTAAAGTCAGGATTAATTTGTAATGGTCCAACTTACTAGCTTTAAAAGGGTTTTGTTGTTGTTGTTTATCAAAAACAATAGTGTAATGCATGTATTATGGAAAAAATTTAAGTTTAAGATCTGTGGGCTACTTATAGATTTTCAGCATCTTGTACTGGCTTAGATAAGGTGTTTGCATGTATGGGATCGATTTGTTCTCAAGCATAGGTTTTTTGCTTCATTTAAATAATCTGTACAGTTTGTTGGGGCTTTTTTCCCCAAGAACAAGACTTTTCCAATTTAAATTTTCAAGCCGTTGTAGCAAGTCAATTAAATACTTGTTTTACACTTTGAAAGTGGAAACAACAACCACCCCAGCAGCAGCTTGGGTTCTACAGAACGAAACCATATTAAAGAAAGGCTTTTTCTAATTTTTTTTATTTAGAAATTGTAGATGTGAGTTTAGCTTGCAGCATTGCTGCTGTAAGAACACTCAGTTTTTCTTTGTTGAAAGTGTTTCATGTACACACGTTCACCAAGTTAAAAAAAAATCAAGTAATGCTCTAATGCTAGTGTATTTGCCAAAGAGTTGTTTAAAGTTCTTATATATGGGAGTTCATCTTTATTTTGCTTGCCTGGGAAGAATTTGTTTCAGTTCCATGCACAAGAATTTAAAAGCTGACGGTCAACAAATAAAATATCAGCATCAACTACTATTAATATTGCGCACATGTGTCATTTCACTGATCAAAAAGGCCTTCGCCGGGGTAAAATTGGCCTTTTTCCAAATTGCAAGCTTTTTCTCAGCTTTTTCTTTTTTGCTCTTTCTTCTTTTGTTGCTGCCCAGGGATTTGTGCCTATCGCAGCTGATATCACATGACCAGTGTCAGGGCATCACATGGGTCCAAAGCAAATACAAAAAACAGATTTAAAATTCTGTAAAAACAATTGAGACTTTGTTAATTCACTTTTAAACCAGCCTATTCTATAGATACTGCATGTGCTTTGGTGTCAGCATGGATATATTAAAATAGGCACCTGTGCAGATCTGACATGACAGCTCCAAGCTTTATCCAGATCTTTTCTCATTATATGTTGCAACTAACTGTATTTAGGAGAAATGCATTAATAGAAAGAAGATTATATCTTAAATTTATGTTCTTAACCTGAAATTGCATGCAAGTCAACAAAGTCAGATCCACCAAATGTTTTGGAGACATTTATCTCTCCCATTTCTTTTTCAAGGCTTGCAAAATTAAATGTAGCAAGAGCTTGTATTTAAAATCTTTCAGCCAGTCATCCCAGTCCACCCCAAAACTAACAAATTGATTGAAATGTTACTGTAGCCACTGATACCTGGTTTTGAGAACTTTGCCACATCGCTAGTAAAAAATCTCATGCATTACAGAATACAAGGATTTTTAAAAAAGCAATCTATCCCCTTCTTCTTGACCTCTCCCCTAAATAAGTTTCAACTACTTGATGCATTTCGACAAAAGGTTGTTAGTACTGATTATCATCTACTTCTAAGCAGACCCTGTTAGCTGGAACAGTACAGCAGCAAGGTCTTTGATCTGTAACTTACCAGCAAAGTGTGCTGAACTGCTGAATATTGTTGTAAATGCCATGGTGTGATATTTTATGACAAACCTGAAGTGGAAGTCTTGGGGGAGAGCATTTCTACATGTCAAATTTCTTCCTTCATTGCTCCATTGCCCCAGGAGCTGGACCCTATTGCTTTTCCTTGGAAAGGCAGTGCAGGACCATCCACGCTTTGGGATGCTTTACCCTTCCCGTCTCAACTGCTAGCAAATTGAGACCCTAAAAGCGCCATTCCAGGAAGTTTCATTGACCAGGCACTTCCCAGGTGGATAAGTGGATATGGGTGGCTGTCTCCTATCAGAAACAAGAGCATTCCAAATGTAACTTTTTCTTAACTGTGTGGGTCCACCAGTTCCACCCCAAGATGACCCACTTCCCTGTTCATCCTCTTTGCCTGCCCTTGTGTGGATACCTCAAGCCCAAAGGCCATGGCAAAGGGAATCAAAGAGTTTGGAGAAGGCTGGAAGCCTTCCCTTGCAGGTAGGAGGCTCATAGCCTGGTGAGGGTGTGATTCTCCATGTAGGTCTGGGCTTGCACACTATTGTGGCATTGGGGTGTGAACATGCATGTGGCTAGCTCCTAGGCTGCAAGCATCTGAAACAGTCCCATCCAGAAACTGAATGCTTTGGTTTAGGGCAAAACAATATTTTTCTGGTGTATTTCCAGTTCCAGGTGCTAGAAATGGCTTCTCAGGAACTAGGGATCCTATGGTTTAAGTTAGTAAGGCAGCATCCCCATATGTGCAGCACTTTGCATCAGAGATTTCAAATCCCTTTACAAACACTGAAGAATTAATTTTTAGCACCCTTGCAGGATCAGTACAGGTGATTATTCCCATATTGCACACAAGGTATTTAAACTCAGACATCTACCCACACTCTCCCAGTGAAGCACTACCAAAGCTGGGAAACAAACCCACAAGACCCAGCTCATGCTCCTTTGCCTCTATTCCACGTTTATTCCTAGATTAATTTTAACCCTATAAAATGTGTGAGTTTCATAATTCAATGAGGACCATATAGCCTTTGCTCTTCAGCTCAGCTTGAGGGATGAGAATGGCAGGTTTCCACAGAAGCACAGCCTTCACAAAGGACTTTCTCCTAGTCCATGAACTCAGAGACAGTGGAATTTGGCTCAGCAGCCCTGCTACGTGGAAAGCACAGTCAGGAGCCTTCTGGACGCTCATCTGCCTTTCACTCATGGTGCAGGGGTGGTGACACAGAGCCTTAGAGAGTCTGGTAGAGCTTAGCACTGCCTGCAGTTAGGCTATGGAGAGTCCTAACCCCGATCGTGCCTGGGATGGATAGAGGCTAGTGCTGACCCTTGGGTACCTGGATCCCAAGATTATTTGTATTTGTGCAGATGCTCCCTTTGGTTGCAGGTTGAGGACGGAAGCAGCTTTTTCCAGCTTGTCTGGAAGAGTGGCCATGAACTCAGAAGCTGAGCAGGTGCCCAGACCTTGACCAGGAGTTCAGGATTAGCATCTCCTCTGCAGCTACTTTGATCCCTGCCACATCATCCTGACTGCCGGATTTGCATGGGTGGAGTGGATCTTGCCTACAGGGATTGTTTTTGTGTTTGGTGATAACCAGACATCTTTTAGCAATAAGGGTTTTTTCACTGGAAGCATTGAATTTATATAGTTCATTTGGAAGAATTTAAAATACACAGTCCTTTTAAAAGGTATTTATTTAAGTCAGGGTATCAGCATGATAAAGAACACTGAAATGTTTCCTGGAGAATGGCTGCTTTCAAAGATTTATTTATAGAGCAGGCAGGACTTGCAGTCATAGGATATTTTTACCATTTGAGAATATGCCTTGTCATGCTCAGTGATACTGGCAACTGATACTCCAAAACCTGAAGTGAAAATATGTACCTCAATTTGTGAAATGCCACATAAGTAATGAAGTTCTTTTGATTGCAGGAAGAAACACAGAAGAAGAAGAAGCTATGATGCAGGAGTGGTTCATGCTGGTTAATAAGAAGAATGCCTTAATAAGACGAATGAACCAGCTTTCTCTTCTGTAAGTACAGATGAACATGCGTATTTACAACAGGATGATTTACCCTTCAGAGAGATGCAAAACTCTTTTTACTCTCTTCCCATTAGGCTTCAAAAATAACCCCTCAGAAGTGAGTAGTGTAGATGTGTTACACATTGAGTAACTTGTTTTTCTCGTATTTCAGACCTGAAAATGAGAAACATACAATGACACAAGATTAGCCAAAGCTGTGAAAAAAGAAATTAAAGAAATATTAAGCACTGCTGCATTTTCAAAGGCCCAACAGCAGAATAAAATTACATTTTAGAAATGCACAGATAGATTTGGATTGTGCCTCAGATGAGAGAGGTGAAGTCTATTCAGAGACCCAAATTTGAAGCACTACCTGTTTTGTAGAAAATCCTCAGTCCCATCTCTAGTTCAGCAGCACCAGGCTGCTGAAGGGATGTCAGTAATCAGTCACAGTGCAGTGATACCACTGATACTGCAAAGTAAGGACAAATGAACCTTTTCTCTCTGGCAGTGCTGAGGAAGGGAGAAGATGCTTCTCGTTTTTAGAGGCATTCTGCCCCGAGTGCTTCTGTTTCAGCTTCTTTCTGTTTGATATTTCTTTCCGTAATGCCACCTAGTGTAGATGCCTGCATACTTCCCTGGGAAGGGCCTCTGCTCACCTATCTCCGGCTGAGTCTGAACTTGACAGAGGATTTTACCTGTAAAATAGAAAGCTTTCTAATCTCTTGTTTAATTGTTATTGTTGATTAGGGCAGAATGTATATAGAATAATGCTTCCAGTGTCACATTATCTCAGTGAATAGGTTGATGCTGGGATTTGCTCATTAGATCTAGGGGACTATTTAATTCTTCGGACATTCCACAACAGCCGCTCCAGAGATGAATATGAAATAATTGCATCCTGTCGTGCAGTGGAGTTAAACTGACAGAAATAAAGCCGACCTTACATGAAATGAAAAGGCCCTGTTACTGAATAGGCCACCTGAGCCAGGTTTTAAGTTTGTGTATCATTTATTTGGAGTAGCTTAAAGAGAAAAGTCAGTTGCGAGTCCTAAAATCAATGTAAGTTAAAGGTGCTTTTAAGTGTTTAATGATTTAGTAATTAACATATTGATGAACATTTGCAACTTGCCTAGGGAAAAAGAACATGACCTAGAAAGGCGCTACGAGCTGCTGAACCGGGAGCTAAGAGCAATGCTGGCTATTGAAGGTAAGAACAGTGCTGAGGACTGAGGGGGGAAAGTGCTCACTGCCGCCCAGGTTTGGCACCTGGAAGTACCAAATGTGGAGGCTGCTCTGAAGCCCGTTAGTAATGCTGATATTTACATCACTTCAAGTGACAGCACACGGCAAATGTGTTGAGGTTGCATGCCCATTCTTAAGTTTTCTTCATGATTAAAAAAAAAAATTTAAATATCCAAGATATGGGACAAAGAAGTGTGGTCTTGCAATAAACTTTGAAAACAAAGTGAAGAGGAGGTAAAGAATGTGTCTGGGGTTTACAAATTTTTGTTGCAGCAGTGCTCTCTTGGCTTTCCTGCAGCATTGTGCTGCTTTTGGTGCCACAGAAAAAGGAAGGGGTGACCCACAGAAGAGGGCCTCTTCTTTTTAATGTTTCAGACCAGTTCTACAATAGTATCTCACTGAGAAAAAAAGTCTCATTGGTTTTGGTGGTAAAACACTACGTGTGTCAGGTAAATATTCCATCACAGGCACCAGCAGGATTAGTGTGATCCTTTGCACAGAGTTTCTCCCTTCTCTCTGACTCTCCCCGGTTTAGTCACCTCACCTGAATGGAGGTAACACTCAGGGGAAGATTGACACAGGATAAATGAAACAATTGCATCCTTTCCGTAGGGCTTTCCAGTGAATTGTACAATAATCCTTGGGATGATTCATAATAAAAAATAAACATCCAGATAGCTTAAACCATTGCTTGCATTATTTTCTTATTTAAATATCTTAAGTGTTTTCTAATGCTGCACCGCTTATACCTCTCAGTCACAAATGCTGCCTTACAGTTCAAAGATGTTTGCTTTAAAGTTAATCCTTTGGGCTCTGTAAAATGGACCTTTTGTCTAATCAATGCAAATTGATTTTGCTATTCTGTATTGACCTCTCAACCCTTTGACTGTCCATGGTAATTTCTTTCTTCACCTGATAAGGTACCTGATCCATAATAAATCAATTCTAATTAGTTTGGAGACTTCACTGGGAGCATAAGTTTGTTGGAAAAAAGCAGCAGGTTTCAGGTAGCTTTTTCATCTCTCTCCATCTGTGGTTATATTTTTTGCATAAGACTGTCTTCACTATATTCTTGGATAATCCTGAGTCATAAATATATACATTGCTTTCTGCAGAGACAAGCCAGATTAATTTGGAATCGTTTTGATGAAATATTTAAAATGTAAAATAATCTAAAACTAGAGAGGAGCTAAGAGATCCTGAATTTAAATCTAAACTTTCAATGTTTAATTGCCTCATATATGTATACTGCCTTGGAATGTCCTAGCAGCAGCCTTTGAATGTCTAGCAGCTTGTGCCATTTACACATTGTCTGGAACAAAAATGGTTTTTTTATTTCTTTTTGTAAGTTCACAGAGGGATGCCCAAACTCCAGAAAGTCACCTCTTTTCCCATTCTCTCATTATTTTTTTTCTTTCTTTTTTAAATTTTTTTTTAAATTGATATGGTAAACAGAGGTATAGGAAGCAAACTTAAGTGCTGGAGAATTTTGGTTGTTTGGGGGAATTTTTTTATTTATGCAGCAAAGTCCTCATTTAGCATTTTAGCTCTCAGTAAGATTATTGGTCTTCTAGAACTTTTAACAGTTAACTGGTTTTACCCAAAAAACATCATAAAGGAGAAACTCTACCAAGAAAATGCCCGTGAAAACTCAAAATATGCATTTGTGATACCTTGCTTCTTGGTAGGTGTATCAGTGTTTTCTGTCTTCAGAAGATGCAAAGATGCACTTTTTGGGAAGCATTGCCAAAACTACACCATTTCCACTGTGATTTCTCTGAAGAAATAAGGGCTGCCTGGACAGCCCAGCACTGTCAGCTCCGACGCCATTTAGCTGATTGCTAATGAGAGCTTGGGCTCCCTGAAAGAGTTGAAAAGACAGATCTCACTTTTACCAGCACCAGTCTAAAACCAAAGTATATGGGCAGGAAAAAAAAATATATATATGTATGTAACATGATGGGAGCAGTTTGTTTCTCTAAAAGAAAGGTAGAACACACCAACCCAAACTGGAACTTAAAAAAAGAAAAGTCTTTGAAAGGTGGTAATTACTGTTTTGGTAAATTGCTCTAACTCTTCCACGCGTGACTCTGCTGTTTAAAAATCTGTCAACCAATTTACTTAGCTGGCTGATGACAGGGGAAAAAAGGAGAGAAAAGAGCTTTGCAGAAGGTGGCAGCCTGCTGATGGCAGATAAAGGCGGCTCTGCTGTGCCTGCTTGGGCAGTGTGCGGGCAGCGCTGGTAGCCGGAGGTGCTTGCCCGTTAGGATGTTCAGTGATGTGGAGACAGTGGCTCTTTCCCGGCCGCTCCTCTGGAGGCACCGGGAGCTGAATGGCCTTTTGGAGGGTTACAGCACTTAAAGAGGAGCACATGAATGACCCAGGGTAGCAAAAAAAAAAAAGACATGCTCCCTCCCTCCCCCACGGAGCCGTAGAGATAAGAAAGGGAGAGTTAACGCACTGCCTGCTTCCAGCTAGAAAGTGTTCCTCTGGACTGTTCCGACCGAGAAAGGCCGGAAACCCCTCACTAGCAGGCCAAAGAAAATGCAGGTAAACGGGGTCCGTTTTCACCTCTGCACCTCCCCAGGCATCCTGCCTGGCTGTTTGGAGCCAGCTGCTCCTGTACGCAAGGTGCTGCATTTGAGAGCCTGGTTCTGTCTGTGGCTGCAGCTCAGTGCCGGGATGCCTCACTTTCAGCTACCTTTCCTCTCACTCCTTTCTTTTATTTTTTTCAGTCGAGTTTTAATGCCTTAGAAAAGATAAGTTCATTTTTGCACACCTTAGGGTGGTGTGTTCATTTTCTGCCCAAGAAATGGATCTTCTTTCGGATTTTGTACATCTTGATTTATTCTTGGCTTATAGTTTGAAGTGAGTGCTCTTCTAAAAGGATTTATGCATAGGTTCACTATTTTTGTAGTTACGGTTTATATGATAAGCTTTTTATATTTAAAATCAATATGTAATCCTGTGGAAGAGCTTATCCTCTAAAACCCCATTTGTAAATCTATTTTAGCTTTTTTACACCGCGCAGCCACAGTATTCCATAGATTGATTAGGTTCAGAAGCAGAATCCTATCAAATGGCCTGCTCTGATGATGATGCAAACTCTTTCAGGATTGCTAGTTGACTGGAACTAAAGATAAGACCTGACTGCAATCCCCCAATGTGCTCTTTACAAAACTAGTGTTAATTTTCATCAAAGTGCCAGGCTTATTTATTATAGTGGCAAGGTTGAAGGTTTTACTACGAGAACTTTCGACCATTTCTATTAAAACATTTCTATGGGAACTGGACATCTGTTTTCTCAAAGTAATTATCAATTTAAGTGGGGGGGGGGGGGGAAGACAATATGAAGTAAAT
>VZRX01010027.1:0-78020 GCA_013398075.1 Notiomystis cincta
ACAAGTAGTTACTTGGAAAACTGACATCGGAAAAAATATCTAATTTAATCCTGAAAAGTGCTAGTTCAAGAGCCAAAAAAAAAGCCACCTCAAACTAGAAAAAAAAGAGAAGTACATAAACCCAGCTTTCTTGTAGCTGGGAAGGCCAAAAATTTCTACCTTTAAGCTTTGGAGATGAAGAGGTGCATTAGAAAGAAATTAAACTTCTCATGTGAAAGAATAAAATACTTATTCATTTTCACCTTGCAGAAGGATGTAATATTAAAAGCTCAGGCTAAATGTAGATTGCTGTTCAAAATAGTCTTTTTAAAAAACACGTAAAGAAGGAAATAATTCCTCAGTATGGTTAGAGAGAAGCCTACACGAGACTATAAGTGGATAAAAGGTACCCTTCAAAAGTAGAAACCGTATCAAAATGAGTAGAGCTGAAAAGAACCTTTTAAAGATTTTGAGAATAAAATGCTTAAAGTATTAAAAATAATAATAAAATGTTTCAATTCATAACAAGCAAAAGCTTTCTACAAGCTAGCACTCAGTGTATAGCTGAGATGAAAAAGAAGTGTAAATAGCAAGAAACATTTAGGAAGATAATTTCAGTGTTTACTACAGAGAATTGTAAGGAGTTTCTGAAACAGAGAAAGGAAAAGAATCCTGAGGAATTTCCTCAGATAGACATGTCAATAGAAGGTATTCAAAACTACTAAATGAAGAACAGTAATGTGCCAGCACTTGAATATATTCACTCAAGCATTTAATGTGACTTCCCTATCAGTTCTTCAATGGAGTTGAGGCTCCTTCCTCATTATGTATCACCAAGTTGTAAGTGCTGTAACTTCATCCATAAGAACAGGTCCAGTAGTCTATAAAATGTATTCGATACATAATTCATGAAGCGTTAGTGTTTGTCATCACAGAAAACAATACTTGTAGAAGTGGTTGTCATAACAATTAATTGTCAGCATTTATATTTAGAGGTGAAGTACACTTGTCATCTGTGAAACTTTTTCACATCAGAACTCTGCATCAGATTCCTGAGGTATAAATTCTAAGGTTTCAGTTTAATTAAAATCAGTGCAATGGGTCTTTCTGTTTGTGTCTGCTGTGTTCAATCAATGACCTCAACCAGTGTCTGCAAAAACTAGATTTTTGATTAGTAATGGATGGAGACTATTTGTTCAACATACTTTTGTTGTCATAAGAGAGAATTAGATATTTACTTTGTCATTTATGATTCATACAGTATTACAAGAATTAGATTTTATAGCTAGTCTTGTTTTATCTCATTCTCAGATGACCCCAGTGTTCCACAATTTTGCTTAGTTAATTAAATTGTATGCTCAACTTGTCCTCAGAATATTACTGAGCATTTCAATAAATCTATTTTTTTATAATGTGGATGGCTTGATCTCCTTCTAGACATTCGTAAGTTTTCCAGCTTTCTAATTATACATGTAAAATTTCAGATACTGCACAGCGATGGGTCCAATTACCCAGAAAAAAAAGTTGTATTTTGAGATTATGATTTTAGTCCACGAGAGAAAAAGAAAGGCACTTGAGTATCTGACAAGATCTCATAGAGAGTGTAGATATGTGTCTTTCATCAAATTTAATTAGACTGAACAGAAATATTGAAGTGTGCTTTTGCATATTTTCTTTTCAAATAAAGTGCTAAATCTGAGGACTGAATTATTTTCTTCTCTAAAAATTGTCTACTTTTCTAAAAACCAGATATGATTACACTAATTTTAAAACCCTGGGATACAGGATTTAGTGGTGTCTTCATTTCTTCATGCAGACTTGAATTATCAATTAGATGAGATGTGTGTAATGCAATTTTTTTACCTTAGTCTAGTGCACGGCATTATCTCAGCTTCTCAGAACAGATACAAATTTGTCACTGCCATAAACATACTGCATCATCCATCAAAACATGAAGTTCACCCCAATGTGTCCCATATTTAAAATAGAGGGGAGAGATCATACAGAACATCTTTGACATATCTTGGCAAAATGCTGGAAATAATTTTGCTGGTTTTGCTGGCACTGCCATTCATGAGAAAAACACACTGCTCTGTGAAACACTGTAAACAAAAGAAATTAAGCTGGAGCTAACCAGCAGCTACAGGGAGAGAGGCTTTGTGCATTCTGTCTGCCTCTGCTGTGTAGCCACTTGAGAAACAAATACTTCACTATGTACACTGAAAACCTCAGAAACTACAAATTATGTATGCAGACTACAAATCATTCCCTGTGAAAGAGAAATATCCCAGCATTTTAGTGTTTAGGGGTTTAGATTTTTGTTTGATTAATTTATTTAGGTGTTTCTTTACTGTACTGCTGTACAAAGAAGGATCAGAAAGCTCCTGGTTGCTACAGCTCTTTAGAAAGTGCTTGGTACATATTTCTTGTCTATATATCTGGACTGAAAAACTTGATATTCATTGGGGCAAAATGAGAAAATTAAGTTAACTTGGACATGAAGAAAATTATTTTACTACAAGAAAAATGTTTATTTCAGAATCAGATGTTAAGAATTGGATGTTTTTGTACCATCCTCTTATATCTAATATATAGACTTAAAACTGGTAATAGCACCAAAGTGTAGTTTTTTAATTCTGATTTCAGCTGAAATAATTGTTACTGAAAAAATATTTTCAATGGCTTGTAGGTTTTTTTCTGATTTCTTTTTTGTTTATTTGTTTATGGGCAAGTTTGGAGGTGTTTTTAGGATTCCCAGAATGGAGGTTTTCCATTTTCATTGACGACGAACAGACTAGAATATTTTATGCAGTGGACATGAGGGATTTTCCTCTGTCTAAAAGCAGTTATGAGCCTATGTTTAAAAAAATAAAAAGCATATATATAGCTGTTTTATTGTCCACTGTTTTCCAATAGTTTGTAAAACTGTAGGGTAGAAAAACTTGGAAAGAAGGACACCTTCAGGACAAAAGTTTCTGACATGTTCAGAGGTTAGATGCTCTGAAATGAGGTCACAGTAGTGAACAGTTCCTCACCTGGTTGGAGTATTTTAGAATAATCAACATTGCATGAAAAAAAAAATATTCATTGATATTTTCTCCTTCCACAAATTTCTAATTTTAAGCATGTAAATAATAGCAATGCTATTTTAAATTTCTAGTGCAGAGTGGATCCTATAACCTTAGTAATTCTAAAGGCATCACTGAAGACTGGAAAATAGGAAGCGAAGTAAAAATACTTTCTGGAGAAATGATAGGAAGTTAATATTTATGAATTAAGTTCTGTAGCACCATTACTGTGATTATTTGAAACAAAAAAGGCTGTTCAAGAATTACTCTTAAAAAAACCAAACTAGTGCCTATTCATAAGCATTGGTTTTGGTCATCTGCATTTTGTATCCAAGTCCTGAGATCTTTATGTGTAATGGACAGATAATATTAATGCTGAGTTATTTAACACACATTTGTTTATGAGAGGTTCTGGAGGAAATCTGTATGATATGATAACTCAGTGAAATCTCAACAGTTTTATCTATCAAATAGGCCTGTGAAATCTGGAAATTTCACTGAAAAGTGGAAACCAGACCTGCAGCTAAACTCCAAATGTTTTAACAGGTAGGTGAAAATCCACTCTCAGAGAAGTGGGAAAGCCTAAAGGCAAATTATCCTCTAACTGGATAAATGTGACTTGATTATATCAGTTAGGCACAGCCCAGTGCTGGAACACTACCTAGTATTCTCATCTAAAATGTAATTTCATAAGTAACAGAAAAATAACTAGCAGGGAAATCTCACCAGCTCACTGCTTAAAACCAAGTCCATCTCTCCTGGTGATCAAAGTTATAAAAATGAGGAAGTGATTTTTTTCCCTCAATTTGAGGCAGCAGGAATATTTTTTTGTATAAATAAACATGACAGGGAGTGAAGGTCAGGAATTGTGCCCTCCTGTTAATTTTTCTGTGCTTTAGCATGATTTCCCTTCCTGCTTTGCTGAAGTTTCTTCTTGGGAATGATGAGGGGAATTCTTCTTACATGAGTATTTGAGTAATTCTATAACTGTAGGGGAAAAATGTCATTGCTGGGAAAAAGAAATAATTACTGGGACTAGTAATTTGCTGTTTTGTGGTACTGACCTAACTTATCCTTCCAACGGAAAAAAAAAAATTGTTTGCTTTCATATCTCTCGTGTCATTAATATTATTCTATTCTCACAGAAGATTTGGTAATAAGGTGATGAAATTCATCAATTTTTAAAATTTAAGGAGGAATAATTACATGATTTTCCTTCTCTTTGTGTAATAGTTGAAGAAGGGCCGATACCAACATTCTGAACTGATGAGGCAATACAAGTTCTTTTCAGATAAGCACATTTTCCTAAGAATTAGTTTATGTCTGCCTTAATTATTCAGAGCTCTTTTCAACACTCTAAACCCAGTAATTGGATCAATTATGAGAAGAGAGAAGGAAAAGGTAATTTCATTTTAATCAGAATGATTCCCCAGTACCCTATTATCTAAAGGCACAGTGCTCTCCCACGGTAAAAACATCTGCCAGGGCAGGACTCAGGAATGTCTTGGCTCTGCTTGAACTCTGGAGGACACATCTCCTTTTCAATGGTTGCCAAGTCAGCCTAGCTCATGGAACATGACCCCCTGGGCTGTCATATTCTTCATTATTTGTTCTTCCACAGGGCTGGAGGAATTAAAAAAAAAAAAAAAATAGAAGAAAGGGTTGAAAGGACTCCTGGAACAAAAAAGCAATATATTCTACAATTGAAGTCAAGCTTTCTTAGATCATGTGCCAAAAAAGGCATAGTAACATGAAAGGCCAATTATGATGAGATTAGCCTCTTCAATAAGACTGATCAAATAGCTCATTAAATGTAGTGTATGGTGTAATAGCAATGCACTATGGTAGAACAAAAGGAATTCAGTATTATTTTGCGTATCTAATCAAGATAATTTCAAAATATTCCTATACTTAAACTGAAAATATTTTCTGTAAAAATTACTAATACTATTACAAGTTATTCAGCTTTTTACTTGGCAAAATCCTCATTTAATTTCCATTAAGAATCATTTTCAAGAAGATTGGAAAAGACCTCTAAGACCATCGAGTCCAACTGTGAAGCTACCAAGTCTACCCCTGAACCCTAAGCGCTGCATCTACGTGTCTTTTCAATACCTCCAGGAATGGTGATTCAATCACTTCCCTGGGCAACCTGTTTCAATGTTTGACAATAATTTTGGTAGACAAATGTTCCTTAATATCCATCTAAACCTCCCCTGGTTCAGCTTAATGTTATTTCCTCTTGTCCTATCACTTGTTACTTGGGATAAGAGACCAACTCTCCACTCACTATAATCTCCTTTCAGAGAGTTGTCGAGGGCAATGTCTCCTCGAGCATCCTTTTCTCCAGGCTAAACAACTCCAGTTCCCTCAGCTGCTCATCCTAAGACCTGTACTCTAGACTCTTCACCTGCCTTTCATAAGTCCATCATAACCACACCTGTTCACGTGATTTTTCTTACGGTACCTCATTATTTAAATAAAAGTCAATCCAGAATGTTTAATATTTATTCAAAATATTTTATTGACTTACTGGTTAATCAAAACCATCAATTGCCCACCTGATATATATCCACATACCAGTTGCTAGTACTCAAGATAATAATAACATCTAAGTGGTATTATATTTGCACTGTAGGAATATCTAACAATATCCCTTATGTTAAAATTGGTTTTGCTCTTAGAAAACGCATTAAACAATTCTGTGTCTAAGTCGTCTTCTGTTCCTGCTCTAGTCTTATTGCTTGACATTGTGTAAGTCACTTAGCTTCTTTTTTCTTCTTCCAGGCTGTAAAGTGACCAGTATGCATATTTCCATTCTACATACCTTTTAGTGCAAGGACATTAGTTCATTGTATTTTTCTACATCTAAGAGCATGACAGTTCCTGGTCTAAGCTACTGCCATGGGTTGGTCGCTGGCTAAAGGCCACTGCACTCATGAAAAATCATCCATTTATTTTTCTCTGCTGTAGTTGAGCAGAGGAGGGGAAAGAACAATTAAAAACTCATGGGGTGAGATAAGATTAAGATAAAATATTTTGAGGGCAAAATAGGCTCAATACTTTAATAAAGTATAAAGAAAAAAAATTATTAACAGAGTTAAAAGACAACAATGAGAATTAATATAAACCTTTAGAAAATTCTCCCACGCCCACCCCAGCTCCTCTTTCTTTCTTACTGACAGCACAAGGAGACAAAATATGGAGTTCCTAGTTTGATACTTTTAACATCTTTTCCTGCTGTATTTAGAGAGGAGTTTCTTTTGTCATGCCATTGGGTCCTTTCCCACAGGAGACAGTTCTCTGTGAACTTTTCTAACATGGTTCTAGTTTTCATGAGAGCAGTCCTGCCCAGTAAATCCACTGCAACATGAGATCCTCCCACAAGCAAAGCCGTCTTCCCACAACTGTTTTTCTCGTGGGTCACTAGTTCATCGGGTGCAGTCTTTTAAGAATGAGCTGTTCTAGAATAGAAGCAAAGGTCCTCTTCTTCTATCTCTGAAAGCAAGGGTTTTCTCTCTCTCTGTTCAAGCCCTTCACCAGATCTCAGCTTCTCAGCATCTATACACTCCAGTGCAAGAATCTTTTTCCCAGTGGGCTGTAGGTGAATCCTGCAACCCCCCCCATGCACATCATGAATTACAGGAAAATGTTTTGTTGTGTTATAGTCCTCACCATAGCTTGTAAAGGAATCTCAGCTCCAATGCTCAGAGCACTTCCTCCTTCCCCTTCTTTGCCTGACCTTGGTGTTGCCATGTTGTTTTCCTCATATGTCTTCACCCTTTTCTTTTCTCTGACATAGAAGAGAGCTGGTGTTCCTAGGTTTGTTTGTTCTGAAGTGCTATGAATTGGAAAGTTTTTATCGAGTTCTGTAGTATTGAAAAGTTGATTCTGTCTAGGGTCTCATCGGGGAACTGATCGCCACATTTTCTTGCTGCTGGCCACATGGTCTCCGCTGGCACCATGCTGGGCCATGCTGGCCACTGGCTCTACTCAGCACCTTTCCTTCATGTGGGGGGCTGAGAAAGAGGAACAAACCTGCTGCTTCTGCCCTTCTGTCTACAGCCTGGCTGGTTCAAGGTGGCTGAGCAAATAAAGTTCATTGAGAGCCGTGCCGAGGTGACAGTGACCGCATGGCACTGTCCCGGCTGCGTGGTCTTGACTGCGTGACTACTCTCAGCACCGGGATGGCCCCAGTGGCACAGCCCCAACACTGTGCCCAGAAGAGGCTCTGCCGTCCCCAGCNCCCCCGTGCCCAGAAGAGGCTCTACCGTCCCCAGCTCTCAGCGCTGGGATGGCCCCGGTGGCACAGCCCCAACACTGCGCCCAGAAGAGGCTCTGCTGTCCCCAACCCTGACTGCCAGGGCTCAGCCACAGGGCTGCTCTCAGTGCCGGGATGACCCCGGTGGCACAGACCCAACACCACGCCCAGAAGAGGCTCTGCCGTCCCCAGCTCTCAGCGCTGGGATGGCCCCGGCGGCACAGCCCCAACACTGCGCCCAGCAGAGGCTCTGCTGTCCCCAACCCTGACTGCCAGGGCTCAGCCACAGGGCTGCTCTCAGTGCCGGGATGACCCCGGTGGCACAGACCCAACACCACGCCCAGAAGAGGCTCTGCCGTCCCCAGCTCTCAGCACTGGGATGCCCCCGGCCACACGGCCCCAGCTGCCGCATTGGCAAGGACTCCGTCCCCGCCTGGAAGGGGCCTGGTTGGGCCCCTCACCCCTCATTCAGAGGTGAGGGAGAAAGAGGTCTTCCCACGGTTTTTCCCTTCCTTAAATCTGTTATCATACAGGTATTTCCAGCTTTTCTAATTGGCTTGCAGTGTGCCTATTCTCAGAGCCAGCCAGCGATTGGTTTTGCCAGGCACAGAGGAAGTTTCCAGCAGCTTTTCACAGACACTTCTGTGGCGGGCTTCTTCCCTCCTCACCAAGAATCAACCCATATCAAACCTCCACAGCTACACAGTGTGAGTGCAGACATATGGCAGCAAAGATACATGAAGCCTTTCCTTCTGACTTGAAAGAGATCTGAGAATGGCCTCAGCAAATTAGACCTTTATTTAACTATTGCCCCAGATCCTTAAATTTTTAGCAGTGTGTTATACATGATTGTGGAAACAGGAATTACATTTGAATTCAGTGTGTGTTGCCTGTATTGAATAAATCTGAGATTTGTAGGAAAATGCTTGTGAGTCACTGGAAAGAGTTGGAGACTTCAATGAAGGAACTTACTTTTTCTTGAAATCTGCCAAGTATGAGACTATTGCATTTATTCTTCTAATGGGAATCCTCTTTAATAAATGCCGGATTACTAGAATGTAATTTGTGATCATATTAACATGATTACAGCTCTCAGAATCCCAGCGGAGCCTCCAGAAATATTATTAGGATTGTCAGTAGAAAGGAGTCTATGGTTTAAAATGTTCTAAACTAATCATGCACTTATTAGTTATGGCCAAATTCCTGCTAACTCCCAGATGAGGGAGAAAACAAACCAGAACTAATTACTACAGTTGTGCACAGAGGGGGAAGCGTCTGTACTAGAAAAAAAGTAGAATAAAATAGCTCTCACACCTATAATTACTTTTTCCATTATGTCATTTTGAATTATTACAGAAAAAAAAAATAGTAGCATAGTAATACAAGGTGCTGATGGGCTACAGCAATATAAAAATTGGTATCCAGACAACAGCTGCAGAATGTTACTCTGTGAAATAATCTCTACAGTTAGTAGAAATAGATTTATGAATCCATTTAGCAGGACAAATAGGTGTAGCTCTGACTTGAAAATAAGCAGATTCAGCAGCACTATGATGATTTCAATGTTCAGTCTCCTTACTTTAAAAATTGTCAGAATAACAAGATTTTTTGTTTCAGAATATGAAAAAAAGTTTACCACAGAAACAGAAAAAATACTCTTTTCAGAGACCATGGTGATAACTTTCTGTATGGTAATGCAGCTTTTAAAACCAGCATTTAATTTATTTTTTTTAATAAAATTATGATATTTTAATAGGGATTATGTAATAATAAAATCTAGTAATCTGGTAATTTAGATTTTCCAGGAAGACCATTCTTAAAACTTAGAATAATGTCTTGGTTTCAGCCAGGACAGCAATAATTTTTTGCAGTATTTGAGAGAGGTCATGGTTAGGACCCAGAAGTTATTCTATACCAGCTCACATCATTGCTGGGGGATGGGGAAAAGGACTCTCTCCTGGGGACAATGGGCTCTATCCAGTTGAGAAAACAAGGTGGAGAGAGCCATCCAATATTGGCTGTAGTTGGGTTTATTTTTCCGTGTGAATTGTTTCTTAGAGCATTTGTTATTAACACTGTTGCTGTTAGTGTTTGTTTTCTTCTCTTGTCACAGTTCCCAGTAAATAGTTTGAACCTGTGATCTTTGCCTTTTGTGCCTCCAGAGAAGATAGTAGTGATGACTTCCTTTTATCCAGTACTTGATCAGAGTATTTATTCTGAATATCACTTCTTTGGATTCAATTTCATTCTTAGGATTTCATTCCATCTGGAGCTGAGTCCTCACCTACTGATTTCACTTGAAAGTTGATATGCATCCCTGTTACAATCTGCCACTGAGGTGGGATAATTGAGCTTGGTAATATTTACCTCAGGGAAGATTAGTGTGAAACAACATTGCGCAATCAATGTGTGTGTGTATGTATATACATGTATATTTTAGAACAATTTGATTGCCATGGAAAGGAAATATGTAGTTGGTTTGTTTATTAGCCATAATAAAATAATGATATACAATTATGAAAATATTATTTAAGAAAATATATAATGAAAAGTAAGAAAAAGAAAGGATAAGAGTAGACAGAGGAGAGGAAAGATATCACTACCCATGGATCAGCAACAAGGAATTTAAATGTCCATGGGTCACAGTCTTGATCCATCAAGCGTGAGGGAAACCCTGGGAAAAAAGGAGTTCAATGGGTTAATGTACTTTAAGGTTCAGGTAGAAAACTCAAATACCTCCCCAAAGAGAGGAGTGGAAGCAGCTTTAGCAACATGGAACATGTGCAGTTCTCTGGTGGAAGGCCCCAGAAATAAGTCTGGCGGTACTTCGGTGGTCATTGATGGTCACAGAAGCCATTTATCCCATAAATTGGGACAATAAGTGTATGAACACTTCCTTCCTTCCCCACAGTTTGTCACAGTGGGAATTTTTGTCTAGATACATTAACCAGGATGTGCTAACCAGATCTTGCCTCCAGGCCTGGAATTAGCACCTCCCTGTTGAAAATTCCTTTCTTTTGTGCTTACCTCAAGCCCTCTGTGGTGGCTTATCTTATGTCAAGTTCCTTCTGTGCCCTTGACAGTGTTTGAGACAAGCAACTGTGCTCTCCAGTCCTTACACCATTCTGTGGTTCAAACACTGTTTTCCAAGGACTTTTCATCAATTCACAGTTTGTCCACCAGGGTTGATGCGTGTGTACTGGAGACAAGACAGAAAAAAAGAAAGACAAAACAAGACATATAAAGCAACTCACTGTCCAATACAATGTGATTACCAAAACAAAAAATAAGGCAGTAAGCATCAGAAGAATAACCACAGGGCATGATTATATTCTAATTGATGGAATAAACCAGGATCTGAATAGCTAAAATCACATCCCTTATTATTAACAAAGTTGCAAACACAGGTAAAGTCAAAATTCATTAGGACACATGTTAGGAAATGTACTGGTACATCAGATATGGAAATTCAAATGGGAATATAAGTCTCCAATTTACTTTGAAAAAACCCATTCCTGACAGGAGAATCCCACCATGGTACCATCACACAGGAAATAGAAGTTGCACATTGTGATATAATGTCTAATGATTGATAACATGTTTGATTCCTCAAATGGTTCCAGGTAGAGTTGCATGGGAGCTACTAAAAGGCTTCCTTTTATTATATCCATGTCCAATTTTGGTCCTTTATTGTCCTTCTTTCTGCTTGAGGAAGAGCAACTCAAACACAATATTTTCTTTCATTTTCCTAGGAGTATTAAGTTCACTCATTAATATCTCTAAAAATATTTAGCCAAATCATTATAAATATACTTCTGAGGCATAACAAGGAAGGTTAATAAATGTTTTGACAAATTCTCCTTTCTGTGCTTATCTCGAATTCCTGCTGCAGTGGCTTATCTTATGGCAAGTTGTTTCTGTGGCCTTGACAATGTTTGAGACTGGTAAATGTGCTCTTTAAGTCCCTACAATCCACTGAATAGAAAGAACTGATCAGGATTTGAATATAAGTATAGGCACTAGATCTAATATGAGCAATGACTGAAAGAGGATGATAGCATTTACAGGGCATTCTTGCAACTCACTGAATTAAAAACTACAGGAACGAAGTCTGAGATGTCTGTAACAAGCATACAACATTTATTAGAAGACATAGTCCTCTTTTCTGTAAAGGTTACTGATTTGAACATTTTCAGAAAACTTAAAACATCTGAGTTGAAGCTCCAGCCAACCTGATGATAGAACCTCTTTTTCTTTCAAATTCCAAGAGCCTCTTACTCAAAAATTTGTAATTCAGCATATGAGGCAAAGGAAAGATGACACTCAAGAATGCAGAATTTTTCTTTTCAGAAACACGAGTTCAAAAGTGTACGGCTCTGTACAGTGTTATAACAATGCAATTCATTACTCAATAAATCAACACAGGTCAAATTAAACATCTTATTTACAGATGTTTTCTGATAATTGTTTTCTTAACAACTGGGTGAATCACTGGAAAAACTGCATTACATTGATTTTAATATATCAGATTTCAAAACTCTACATATAATTGCAAGAAAGTGCATTAAATGCTTTAAAAGTTGATAATGTACTTTCTTATCAAAAATTCATTATAATCTACTCCAACTTTAAAACCTGCAATTAACATGGAATAAAATCTCTGCTTGCTCCAGAGATGCTCAATAGCGTATACATTAGAATTTTTCTTTTGATAACACAATCAAGACAAGACCTGACATTATTTTAGAAAATTAGATTATTTTTGCTAATTAGTTTTGTCTGCAATTTATTTTGAGTTTCCTACTGCCAGAGACTTTTGAAGATATTCATTAAAATAAGAACACAGTCAAATGAAGCTCTCCTTCTTAAACCTTTGATCTTAATCCATATTTAACACTGAAATTTAGGCAATTTACTAGATAAAAAATAATTATGTAAAGAATAACTAAAATACATACCTTTTTTTTTCGTGTATGCCATAAACTAGATTATTTGTGAGCAATTTCTTTTCTAAATTTCAGTGAAGGAACATCAAGCATGGAATATGCATTCCTTGGAAACAGCAAAAATGTCTTAAAAATAAGTAAACAATTTTTGAAAAATATTCTATACATAAAAATGAGAAAACATATTTTATCTGAAAATAATTTTAATGTTCTTCTTCCTTGTTTTTCTTCTGATAATGAAATATACAATAAAGGTTTTATTACAGGAAATAGTGCTTCTTCTTACTTTTCGTTGGATGTATAAAATTAGTCCTTCTTTTCAGTTAACTTGTAGAAAAACAGCAACTTGATTTGGCATATCTAAACAGTAGAATAAAGACTGATACGTTAATTCTTACCATACTGAAAAGTTTGACATTGGTGTAATTCTATTCCCTGAGCACACGGATCTCTCCTGGCAAATTTCTGCCTTTGTGCTTATCTCCATTCTTCTCTACGCATTCTTCCCTACCCTTTCCAGATCCTTGTTTTTAAAAAGTGTATGATATTATTAAAACCAAAGCAATTAAATTAAAATAAAAAATTAAAATCCCTGTTTACTTTTTCAGATAAGTTGCTATTTCCAGGACTATTATGGGAGAATTTAGCTGAGTATTTACTTTGCATGTATCATCTCTGTAAAGGAGTAAGACTTACTCTTTGTCTATATAACAACATGAGGCAAACAGTATTCTTCAACAATAGCTTATTTTTAAATTGATATGCTTAACATACCTAGCCATCAACTTTAAATCAGGAGCTGCTTGCATGAGAATTATTTCAAACTTTTCTTTCTTTATTTATCTTTCTTTCTTTCTTTATCTTTCAGCTTTATTCAATGTGTTCTGTATGCTAAAAGACATTTATTGTGTTCAATTACAATAAGAAACATGGCAGAATAGCTGCAGTAAGAAATTCTTGAGGACAGGCCTCAAAATAAACCTGAAGGAAAGGCTGAAGCAGCAGCTCAAAGTGGTATTAAATGGAGATGTTCTAATCCGTGATGTACTATTGTATACTGATTGCCGAAAGCTTTTCCAGTTGGGAGCAATACACTGAACATGTACCTGACAGAGACCTACACAGGTACAATATTACTTCACAGTTAGGTGATCACAAGCTGCCAAGTAATTTGTAGAGATAGCCAGGGAACAGGAGACAGACATGTTCTTGCCCTGAGGCTTATCAGAAGGGCGGGAGAGTGATATTGACTAAGCAATGCACAACTACCAAAAAATATTTTCAGTATTTCACTTTCTCAATACTTAAAAAATCTCCCCTTGCCTGGTGACTGGAAACCAAAAATACCTCAATACTGAAAAGGAGCAGAGAATAAAGTGGTATCTAGATATTCTTCAGAGTTTGCTTGCTTTTATTTCTGACCTTTTGGGTGAAGGAAAATTGTAGCTTATCTAATATTTAAGTCAGCAGACTGATACATGCATGAAACTATCACACACAGGCAAATGCATAGAGGTTAGATAAGATAGAGGACATCTCTTCATCCATTGGTTAGCAAAAGAAGAAAAGCAAGCAAGAACTATAAGCCAAGGAACACAGGTTAGATGTGATTAGTGAACCGAATATGTAAAAAATGTACATTAGAGAGGAACATTATCTCCTATACTAAAGAAGGATTACATCTATGAAAAACTGAAACTGTATATAAGGTAATATATGTAGCTTTTTTATGGAGAACTTATGAACATCTTAAACTGTTCAAAAATCCTGTCATCAATGTTTCCTGTTCCTGTCTCTTTGCAAGTTTTCACGTGGAGAATCTCAGAATCACCGAATGATGGGGTTTGGAAGAGACCTCTGGAGGTTATCTCAACGAGAAGCATCATCTAGAGCAGGTAGTCCAGGACAGTGTCCAGACAGCTTTTAAATATCTCCAAGAGTGGAGAGGTCCAAAATTCTCTAGGCTTTCTGTTCCAACCATATTGTTCTTCTTTTATCCTGTTCTTGATATACAGATTATTAACATTTAGATTTTGTGCTGAGTAACACCATTTAAAAGCCATACATGGCAGTGCATTCAATTTAGTAGTCATTTAAAAGTTTTGTTTCTTAAGGATTTTGTTTAGAATTCTCATAATTTAGGGATACTGAATCAAGATCCTCCAAATATCTAAGTACTTCAATATTATTTTTGGGGCTATATCACTTAGGTGCCATAATTTTATATTTAGAGGCTTAATGTTACAAAATGAGTCATATAGAAACATGGAAATATAGAAGCATCATTTGGGTTGGAAAAAACCTTTAAGATCACTGAGTCCAAACATTAGCCTAAAACTGTGAAGTTCACCACTAAACCATGTCATAGCTACACATATCTTAATTACCTCCAGGGGTGGTGACTCAACCACTGACCTGGGCTACCTGTTCCAATGCTTGACACATCCAATCCAAACCTCCTCTGTGCAACTTGATGTCATTTCTTTGTGAGAAGGGGAGTCAGGGTCATCTTTGAAAACTGGACATATGACCCCTTTTTAACTACCTCAAAAAACACGGCTCAGAGACGTGGCTCAGAATTGTCTCATTTACATCTAGCCTGTTTTCCTTCTATCTGTCACATGGTCCTGAAATGTAAGCAAACAGCTTCAATCATGCAATACTGTCTGTCACCCTGCTGTTTGGAAAATGCATTTTGTTAAGTGTTTGATTGTTAATAAAAGGTAGAATATGTTTTAATTTTCATTGCACTCTGGAGTCATATACCTTGCTATTCTCATTCAACCTGGCACAATATTCATTCCTGCTTCAGGTGACATTAGCAGCTACTGAATCATTTCATATGCAGATTAAACATTGCATTACAGCCCTCTTCATGCCTAGATTGCCAAATAATTAAATGCCTAATCCATAAGTACTGCATCCTCCAAACTGTCATGCAAAATACTGAGTTGCCGTGCCTGCTGCTTCTGGTAGTGTCTATCAATTTTTATAGACTATTTTAAAATTATATTTGTATTATTGTTTATAATGAGGTGAAAAAAAGTGTTCATAATTACTTCTGACCTTTTTAGTGTAGACTGTCTTATTCTCAGAGAATTTTTTGAGGGATTTTTAAGTTTTTTTTACCATGGTTCTCCTTTTCAAGATTCATATGTGTGCTAAATATCAAGCATTTTATATCCCTTCCTTTCTTCTTCTAATCAGAAAAAATGGATTATTAATGAAAAAAGGGCTTTACATCCGATTTTCCTTCAAATATAATGCAAAACTAAATATAATTACTTGTTAGGTTTTTGAAATTTATCTCAAAGTCTCCAAACACTTTCCTATGTGAATGTCAGTTCAACCAATATGAGAAAACATTGAAATGATGAATTTTACACTTGCTGTTGTCCAGTCATAGATACACAAGACAAATGGCAACCATTTCCTATGAAGTCTAAATTTATCAGCTGTTGCTAATGCTACCTCTAGATCTTACAGACAATTTTACAGTAAACCTATTTTTGATGTGTTTGATTAATAAAAGCATTCATACACAATATTGCAAAGATAATTTTTTTAAACATATACATAATATAAATTCTTGAAGACTACTGAAAGAAAAAAATCTCCATGGAAATCTGTGACAGTACCAGAAATCTCACAAAAGTCATATAGTCTCTGACACCAAAGTACATCTCACTTACAAGTATCCAAATTTCAATACATATATCTGAGTCTGCTCCTTTGGGAGTTACTCTTAAGTCAATCACACATAGATTTCTTTATCCTGAAAGCTTTTCAAGAATCCTTTCCCCTGAATGGATTAAATGCATATTTATGAAAGAATGTGATGATTTAGAATATAATTAACTCAGTGTAAGACATAAGATCATTTCTTTGTGAGATCAGCACTTGAGATTTCACTTAATAATTAAGAAATTCAGTTAAGTTCTTTCACATAATACTGAAAACCATTAAATACTGAGAGCTTTTGTTTAAAAAAAAGGAAATTAAAAAAAGCTTTTTGTAGTAATTTGAGAGATAGTTCTAAAATAATATGCAGTCCTCTAGAAAACAAGCTGTTAAGAAACAATGAACAAATTGTTTCATCTGAACAGAAAGCTTCCAGATTTAGCCTTACATTTTAATTCCCTAATTCAACCACTTGTTTCTTCAGTTTCTTCTAACTAGGCTGTTAGGGCATCTGCTGATTTACAAAGTGCAAAACACTTTGGGAAAATTGTTTATTTTCTTCCTAACCTTGCTGACCTTCTAGTGATATTTCCAACCTATCATTCAGTTATGATGGAGGAGAGAAAATCTGTTACCTTTGTCTCACTGACCACTGGAATTTTGGAATAATCATATTACTAGATGCTGATGTTAGAAGACAATAAAAAGGAAGAAAATTTAGAAATCTCTGTAGGCAGTAATTTGGGGAACACTGGTTAAGTTTCTTGCCTTTCTCCATTGATTAAGAAGGGTGCTAGGTACTTTTCTCCCTGTCTCATAAAGTTTGAACATTATATTTTACCCTAAAAATAGAGAGAAAAGTTGTTGTATATGTGAATAAAACCCAAAGAAAAACACTTTATTAAAAGGAAGGGACATTTTAAATTTGACTAATTAGATGGAGAAAGTTAGAGGAAATTATTTACTCATTCCTGGATATAAGTAGGGAGAAGCACATTTTTCTACCAGAGAGATACAAATATGTTGTTTTCGGTTTCCTCCAGACTTCGTGATAATGTATACCGACTCCCAAGACTGATATTGGTCCACCTCTGTTTGACTCCTGGAACATTTTTCATCTCTATAATGAAAAAAATATTATGCAGCTATGGTGCAATCCATTTTTTCTAGTTCCCTTTATATTTTCTTAGAATTAGCCTGGTAACATTACCATGTTCAATATCTAGACAACTCTCCCTATAGATCAATATCACTTCACAAATTTTTGTTTCAGAAACTGGACTTCAGCTGCAGACAAATAAAGCTGACAACATTGATCCGTGGTCTTGGCCCTGTATCATTTCATTGAGTGCTGAAAGGACAAAATATTGTGGCTTCCACTAGGAAAGTCTGAACCCTGTGATGCTGTACCCAAAGTGGTGTACTCACTGTTCAGTATAAATCAATATACTAATTCACTTTTCCTTATGTGACACTTTAAGTTTGTACACAGAGTTTTAAGTTCATATATTCTGAAAAGATTTACATTCAGAAATGGATCAGATTTAATGCAACTACTGCAAATTTCTAACAAACAGTACATTCTGAATGCACAGGAATACTCATACTCCAATGACAGGTAAATGATATTCTGAAATTCATGGTTGTTGTACTTACAAGATTATCCAGTGTATTTTTTCTCACATGTATGTCTGTGTGAATTTAAGAGTACAGAAAAAAAACCCTGTAGTATGGTTAAGAAAATACAGCAATCCTTATTTTCAAACAACGTTCATAAATTTATTATTACATCATACTTTGAGTATTCCTTAACACTTTATCTATTTTCAATATTAGTCTTTATTTTTAACATAAGTCAATATCTGCATAGCTTTATATTTTGTATTATTTTATCTAATTCCAGAATTCCATAGATAAAAAAGAAACATGAAGTAAAGCAGGAGGGGTTTTGAACAAAATCCTTATGTTTAAACAGAGATAGTACACAAATTCATGTACTTTTGGCAGGCCCACCTGTGAACTGCACTTATATATGTTTTATCTGTAATTATCCATGTAGATTGGATAAACTGCTCTTGCATATAAATAGGCACTTAAGCCTACATTTACCTGACTGGCATGTGCAATCAGGGTAACTGATCTTGCAACTGCATGTCTAATATATTTATAATGCAGGTCAATAAAATTCAGTTAATTCCCAATAATCTTTTAATAAGAGAATCATCCTGGCCCTTTAGTCAAGTAGCAAGCTGCCAAAAATAGAATACCTGAGCTGCATTTTCTGCACTGCCTCATAAGGACAGCCAAGATTTCTGCCCCTTCAGCTCCACAAAACAAATCCAATCTGTTCTAAGAGTGATAGCAAAACACCAGTAAAGTCAGGAACTTTCTTTTTACCAAACTACTTTATCTAATAAATAATTTGCTTAGCCACTACTTCAACCTTCCCTGCTGAACTTCATGGAAGTAAAATACACAAAAAAAGGTACTGCATCTCTATTTCCCCCTTCAAATTTTACTTGAAAGTAAAGGAAGCTTTAAATAAATGCGTTCCAAACCTGAAAACTATTCTTATTACTTTGATTAGCTAGCATTGATTAAAAAACAAAAGTGTGAAAAATTCACTTTTAGTATGTTGCCAATAGCTAAGAGATTAGTTACAGAAGAGTTTCTCCAAGACTTTTCAGGTTAATAAGCATTTCATTAAAAAAAAAAGTTCCTCAGAAAGGAAAAGTAGCTGCAGGCTGAGGGTGCTTCTCCACAAAAGCACATTTTCTATAGATGCTGTGTTCTTTGAATAGTGTGCTAGTGGCTGGTCAGATCACTGGGGGCAAGTCAGAATGAATGCAAAAATGTGACTTTTAATTCACCTTTACATAACCTTCTCCTCTGAAAAGTCCATTTTCCTGCTGTCTTTAAATGACCTAAGGGCTCTTCCCTCTAATGCTAGGCTGCAGAGGCCACAGAGGAGCATAAACATTGTTCAAGGAACAGCACAGGATAAATGCAAGGAAAATATACTCCTTTTTCTTCATCTGAAATGCTGGGAGAGTGAGTTAGACAAGAGCCATGTGTCACGTCTATCTGCTGCATGAAATATGACAAATTTTGGAGAGTTAAGGACAAATAAATTTGATGAAAATATGGAATACCAGTATATTTTTAATTGTGTGTGTGTGTGTGTGTGTGTGTGTGTGTGTGTATGCATAGATATAAGTATTCCCACTCATTTTCTCATTCCACGGAAATGTATGTGTACATATTCACCTGGCAAAATAGCCTGTACTCCAACATCCGTGTTGGATCTTTGACTGATCTCTCATACACCTGGGAAGAGGTGGTTCCTAGAGCATACACACTCTGGCCATGCTTAGACTTTCCCTACATGATCAGAGCTATTGTGCCTTTCACTGTATCACAGGAGTGACAAAGGAAGGCTAATGCATCTGGGAAATCAGCTTGTACACATGGGAAGAACGACACACAGTGCACAGATTTCTGCCAAGGGAATTCTAGATAGAAATATGCCACCACTAGTCAGTGAGTTACCACAAAAAAATTACCAAAATCACTATGTGCTGAACTACTTAATGTTTTCTTATACATTTCAAGACGTGGTGGAAGCCACAGGTTCATTGGGCCAGAGAGTCTGAACTTTTTTTTTTGCTGAAACATTTCTGTAACATTTAATTTCTTATTGTTCTACAGAGTGTACTAACTTTGTGAAAAGTAATTCAGAAAGGCCATTTTCAAAGCAATCTGTAACTCAAAAGCAGATTGAAATATTGTTAAACGTGAAAAAGAAGGACATGAAAACCATTTGCTAAAGCTAAGTTCAACTCAGTACTGCACCATTGGATATAGCATGAAATTCTTCCTATTGTTCCTGACACCACTCCAAGAGAAGTCAAATTCCACTTGATGTCTTCTGGGCAAAATGTAAAAGTAAAGCCCCTTGTTTGTCCTTTCCTACAATGGATATATGTTTTTCCCGTCATAGTCATTTTTTCCTCAGTGTTGTTTTCTAGGGAATATCAGTTTTCCCAATGCTTAGAGAGTCCAAAGAATCCAACTGGAGTGTATAGTCAACTAGATAGTAAAATGCCAAGAAATTGATATTTCACTATTTTAATTGTCTTTTTAATGTCATTATTCCAGCTCTGGGAGAATATCTGATACACTCTTCATTCATGCAGAGACAAGTCTTGCATTTATCAAGGATGAATTTATCAGTAACCAATTGATCCATCTTACAGCAAAAATCAATAGAAAAAACATGTATGTCAGACAAAGCACTGAGCATAAAGAAACAAAAATTGTTTTGGTGATGAAAGAAGCTGCATATTACTAATTGCAAAGAAAGCATCCTGGCAACAGACAGAGGGGAGGGGTGATATCTCTACCTCTCATTTTGGAGTCAGTCATGGATCAT
This sequence comes from Notiomystis cincta, assembly GCA_013398075.1. Lineage (NCBI taxonomy): Eukaryota > Metazoa > Chordata > Aves > Passeriformes > Notiomystidae > Notiomystis > Notiomystis cincta. The sequence continues at coordinate 20,368 of VZRX01010027.1, forward strand.
CATTATATGCTGATCTTTCACTTGTCTCTTATGTGTTATATAAAGACCTGAAATGGAAATGTATTTGTACACGAACAACAATTCATTTATTTTATAGCCTATTTCACTTTGTTGTCAGCTAATTAAATTCTGTCACTGAACCAAATATGATTGATTGTTACCTGCAGCTGTTCCCTGTAAATCTGTCTACAAATAGTTGCTCCAAGATGGCAAGCATTCTGACACTCTCTAAAATACAGTCAGCAACAGAAACAGACGACTGTTGAAAATTTAATCTTAACAAGACTTCCACTAAACTCAGGGGAATACCATTTTTAATTAGAAAGAGAATGCCAGACTCTGAGTAGCTTGCTTAGCAAAGTTCACTAAGTAACATCTGATTAAAAGGCATAAGGTGGACAGCTTCATTTTCCCTCTAGGAAAGCCAACAGCTACAAAAATTATTTCCTTCATAAGATGCATTTAGTCATCAAAATGACAGGCTTGTCAGACCATGTGGCAGATTATCTTTTATTTTTTTGAGTTTGTTTCCTACTGATGTGTCAATAAAGACAACACACTGCCAGACAGTGAATTTTGTTATGAACAACATGTATGTAAAAAGTATGATGGTGTGATGGGACAGAATGCACTCAGAATTGCTGCAATGATACAAAACTGGAAAGTGATTCACCAGTGGTGATGCTGCCATTCAGACAGATCTTGAGAGATTGTAAAACTTGATATTGTAAAGTCTCACACAGTTCAACAAGATCTACTAATTGAACAATCATAGAATTATAGAATGGCTTGGGTTGGAAGGGACCTTAAAGATCATCTAGTTCCAACCCACTTGACACAGGTGGGGATGCCACCCACTAATTCGGGTTGCTCGGGGTTTCATCCCAGCTGGCATTGAACACTTCCTTGGGTGGGCCAGCCACAACTTCTCTGGGAAACCTGTTTCAGTGCCTCAGTACTCCCACAGTAAAGAATATCTGCCTAACATCTAATCTAAATATCTCCTTTCTTAGTTTAAAAACATTTCTCCTTGTACCCTCACTACATAAGGGGCTTGGAAACAGCCCCCCTCCAGCTCACCCTCTGAGTACTGAAAGGCTGCTATAAGGTATCCTCATATCCTTCTCTTCTCCAAGCTGAACAAGTCCAACTCTCTCAAACTGTCATTACAGGAGAGATGCTCCAGCCCTCAGATTGTCTTTGTGACTCTCTTCTGGACTCAGTCTAACAGTTCCATGTCTTGCTTGTGCTGAGGACTCCAGGGCTGGGTACATTACTCCAACTGAGGCCTCTACAGAGCACTGTAGGAGGAGAGAATCTCCTCCTTTGACCTGCTAGCCACCTCTCTTTTGATGCAGCTCAGGACATGGTTGGCCTCCTTGGCTGTGAGTGCATGCTGTTGGCTAACATCCAGCTTTTCATCCACCAAGTCCTCTGCAGAAATGATCTCAGTGAGTTCTTCTCCGAGTCTGTACTCACATTCGGGGTTCCTCTGACCCAGGTGCAGCAAATACACCCGGATTTTTGAATTTCATGAAGTTCTTGTGGGTCCACTTCTCCAGCTTGTTTGAGTTGCCATGGGTGGTATTCCATCCTTCTGTTGTGTCAGCTGAACTGCTCAGCTTCGTGCCACCTGCAGGCGTGCAGAGGGTGCACTCCACCTCACTCTGTGCCATTGATGAAGACATTGAAGAGTACCCATCCCAAGACAGAGCTCTGAGGGGCATAATTCATCACCAGCTTCTACCTAGAAAGAGACCCATTGGTCATAACTTCTCTCTTTTGATTTTTTCTGGTCCGCTTTAGTATCCCTCCTAATATGGATAGGAGTTGTCTTTGTGTTCCTACTGACCTGTTTCAATTCTGGAAGACAGTGAAGCTGATCACGCTATCCACATTACACTATAGCATATATATACTTCTCTGCAAACTGTGGACAAACATGTACTGTTGTGATAGCCTCTGTGAAATTAGTGAAATTTGGGGTAGAGAAAGAACAGAGAGGTGATAAAATATATTGAAACTGAATTTTAATTTTTAATTTATTTTTTGAAAATAACTGTCAGATGAGGCCTGCAATCCTTGATACCAGTGATTACTCAGTTTGGACACTGTTAATTGTTCACAATACCTAACAGGAACTGACTAGTAATATCTTTAATAAGGTGAAAAAAACGTGAAAGTTTCAGAAGTTTTCCTCTTATTGCAGATATCAAGAAATATGATCCCTGTTCCATTTATTCTGGTAAACATAATTTCTGTTTTCATACATTGTAAATGTTGTATGGAGACTAGCTCTAGGTACCAGGAAATAACAATACTAGTAATGAAGTATTAATAATGCCATCTGGCTTCTTTAGTGTCTAGCTGAACTGGAAATGCAAATCAAACATACACTTTTTTTTCTCAAAATGCAGATTTTTCACTAGGTAGCTATCTTAATTCTTGGCTATTTTTCTTCTGTATTTAGTTGAAGAACTCTTTGGCTGTATGTGATAGCTTTTAAAGAAAAAATTAGCTAACTCTTGTATTGACTTAGAAGCTTGCTATATCCTTATCTGTCCAGTACTTGCTTACCCAGAAGCAATTCAGACCTGTAGCTTACTCAAATTGTATTGTACTCCTCAAAAAATTCCAGTGTTTAGTAGTGGTATTTCCAGAAGAAATTATCATCACATAAATGAAGAAAAGCATAATTGTGCCATCTTATGAATGTTTGTTTTACTGAAAATAATTCTTCTTCTGTCAAGGTAATTGCCATTTATAACTTAAATAATTGTCTGCTCTCGCTGAAGCAACCATATTCTCTGATGCAGTTTCATGTGTACTCTGTGTTTACAAGGGTGTATCCATCTCTGTATTTTACAATCTCTATACAACGTGGAGAAAAGGTAGATTTCAGGTCTGTGGAAATAAGCACTGGGTGTCTTTATACATCTGTGAGCAAGTTCATACTAGGAAGGAGAATAAACCTATCTTAGGTGCAGTTATGTGAACTTGTGAGGTTGAGAGTAGTTTCAAGGGTGCTCTTGTGGTAGTGAGAAAGCTAACAAAATAAAAGAAGGTACAGGTTGTAGAAACACTGGTTAATTATTTCCAGACTGCTTGGTTCCTAGGAATGCATTACCTTGCTTTCTCCATACTCTACTCTGTTCAGATTATGTATAAACACCAATTTTTAAACAAGGAGTAAGAAGTAAGAACAAGCAAGAAGCAGTCTCTAGACAGTTAAATAGATCAGGCCACTAGCAATTACAAGGTGGCTTTACTGCACTGAATTTAAACTGGAGTACTTCCCAAAATGCACTCTTGGCACCTCTCTTATTTGCTCTTATAGTTATATTTTTAACCTGACTTCTCTTTTTCTGTTTCATGTATCTTGAAGTTGAGCTCAGATGCTCTAACACAGAAACCTGTGGTCTTTCATATGTGCCTACACTTCTGTAGGCATCCCCACAATCAAAAGCTGAAAGAGGGACTCCATTGTCCCTGGAATTATAGTGCAAATGCAGTTTATTCAAGACTAGACAGCTTTTGGTCTAGAAAAAAACACTGTTTTTTGCTGGGGAAATGAAGAGGGTCATGCCTACATAACAACTGAAATGCAAAGCTGTTTTGAAGCTCACAGTATTAAACCCCAGAAAGATCTACGCTGTTTGTCCGTCAGTGTCCTGGTTTGGCTGGAATAGAGTTAATGCTCTTTAGTGTAGCTAGTATGAGGCTGATTTGGGTTTGTGTTGAAGTAGTGTTGATAACACACTGCTGTTAATAACACACTGGTGTTTTGTTACTGCTGAGCAATACCTACATACCATCGAGGCCTCTTCTACACTGCCCCACCAGGGAGGGGCCTGGGGTGCACAGCAGAGAGGGGACACAGCCAGAAGAGCTGGCTGTAGTTGACCCAAGGCATATTTCACACTGTAGGGTGTAGTGCTCAGCATATAAAACTCAGGAAAAGGAAGAAAGGTGGTGACATTTGTAGTGATGGTGTTGGTCTTCCCAGGTAACTACTCTTTCCTGAGGATGGAACACCTGTCTGCCCATGGAAAGTAATGAATGAATTCCTTATTTTGCTTAAATTCCTTATTTATTCTTTGCTTGTGTACATGGCTTTTGCTTTACTTATTAGACTGTCTTTATCTCAACTGCAGAGTTTTCTCACTTCTATTCTTCCAATTCTCTCCCCCATCTCCTCATCTCAGCAGGTGAGTGAGCAAGAAGCTATAGGGGGTTTAGTTGCAGGCTGGGATTAAACCACAGAAATCTGGATTTAACCCTCTCTTAGCAAAGGTCAAAAAGTTACATAGTGATTTTCCCATTCAGCCCATCACCCTTTCAAATAAAACTACTTATTTTTCTGCTCATAGAAATACTGTTTCCTTCCCTGAAGAACCTGGCAGTAGATTTTTGGTCTGTTTTGTTCTCTCTATCCCCCAACACTTCTACAAAATAACAGGCTATTAATCTGAACCTACATAAATGTCCTTCCACTGACTAGAAAATAACACTCAAAATTATTATTTCCTGAGTGTATTTTTGCTTTATTTCAAAGTGTCTGCATTTTGCTCTTTTCAGAGAAATTACCATCTTTTACTTCCTTCACTAGTTAAAATAATTCAGAGATACAGAAAATATGTTAATCTATAGTGCATTTTCTGTAATCTCTTAAGTCTCCATTACCTCAATAAACATACATTTTATGTTAAAGTTCAGTTTTACAACGTCTGACAGTTTTGAAGCTAGAGTTTCTAGCCCAAAGCAACAATTCAGTAATTTTGTAATTGTTTTAATTTTGGGGAATTTCAAAGCTGAAGATGACTCATTTGTCCTTTTTAGTACTATCTAGGTCCAATGACTAACTTATTTCTTAGAGAGCCTACAGTTAGTAAGTGGTGAAATGAAATCATTATGATCTCAAAATTTAATAAATTGCAGTAATCTGTTCACTAGATAGCACTGCATTTCCTTTTAATCTCTAGATGAGTTTTATAAAGATGGTCTTTGCTGTGAATATTTCTAGAAAAATAAAACTCTTTGCTCCACACTGTCCCTCCCCTATGACACTTCAAGATGCATCTGTGGCCCTAAATGAAAAGGGGAATATAACTACACAGTCTCTGAAGACACCATTGGTATGTGCTAAATTGCATGGAGAAGACCAAGGACAGGGAAATGCTTGTCTAAGTAGAGATGGCTTAAAGCTAAAATACAATTTTTGTGCACCAGATAGCATGTAAGAGCAAAATCAGAAAAAACAAATGAACAAACAAAACAACCCCCTTAAAATTTATGTAAGAGAGATGTGAAGCAATTATATTCCTCAGATAAGTTCTTAGCAGGTCATTGAAAACAACGGCCATCTCATTAGGCACTGTCTGAAATGGGGTTTTAGTGTTAGTACTAAAGAACTAAATGAAGAATTATGAATAAAAAAAAAAGGAAGATATTGGTAACATGCTGAAAATGAGTAGGGAGCATATTGCAGGACTGATCATTTCTATATGAGTGCAGGTCTGCCTTTGTGTGTTGATGATGGTAGTGAAGTTAAGACACAGAAGGCAGCAGAGATCTTCTCTTGTCTTAGCTCTGAGACTGCCTAACTGGATATTTTCTACCTGTTCACTTTGCCTTCCTTTTTTTTTTTTCCTGATTTATCAACCTTTCATTTACCTGTGTATTGCAAGTTCTCGTTTGGTTTTTTTTTTTACACTACAAGATAGAAAAAAATTTGTCTTATTTCCCGATTTACCTTTATTATTGTGTTTCATTGTCTGCCTCCTCTGTGACCCTATTTTTATTTTCCATGAGAATGAATTTATGCTGAACTGATAAAATCTGCATATGAATGTGCAGACTTTCAGTTAACACTGTGGTTTTGACATTAAGGAGTTTCAAGCATAACCATATTGCTCATTGTTTGGTGTTCTTTCTTTTTCTTGTATCCTGTAATCAGTTATTCCACACAATTTCCTGACCTTTGTTTCAATTTACATGAAAAATTGGGATCTTGCCCTAGTTTTATGCATCAAGTACATGAAGTTCATATCGATCTCAAAGCTGGAAACCATAAATAGAAGAACCAAGTATTAGGTTCTAGAAATTTATAGTTTATATATACATTAATAATTTAAACATTTATTTTAATTCCCTGTAACTAAGTGTAATACTTAACAGTTTATAGGCAATTGATAACTGTGAATCATGCTTACAGCATGGAACTATATAATACTATTACATTTTGTTCAGTGGATAAGGAAAAGCAGCAGCTACAGTAAAAAGTAAATGAGGGAGCTGTAATAAATCAAAATTCCATGATACCTTTTGCCTAGGTGTAACCAGAATAATTCTTTTACTGTAATTACTTTTAAAAGTCAAGTTGAGAAATTTTCCACAAAATGCTCAGACGGTAAAATGTTCTTTACTTACCCATTTCAGTACTACAGATTTTAGTCTAAGGTAGAAACACAGAACTAACATTTTATTCTTCTCATATTTTGATTGAATACTGACTGTCAGGTCACGAAATATATTGAATTGATATTATTATATAATTTCAATATTTAATATAAAATTTTTAACATAGAAATGAAAGAGTCAAATATTTTTGAAATATATAGCATAGATGGTCTCACTTTTGTTTCACCAAATTTTCTATTTCGTGGAAGAGGGGCTTTTGAATCTCATTTAGTAGCACTCAACACAAAATTAAAACTAGAAATTTCCCTTTGAGAAAAAGTAATTCTATTTTTACATACTGGCCTTATGATATAATAAAATGTTCTAAACTGTTTTGTTCTTGGGTTACTAATTTAGGTCTATGTTCCTAGCTGTATTACTGAAACTCTTACAAGGTCCTGAGTAACTTTAAACTTTTCCACACTGCAAGCCTACAAGTGTGTAGAGATTTTTCTCTATTTGCGTCACACGCGTCCCAGTTTTTTCATCAAACTGGATAAAACACAGTTTTAGAGCAGAAACTTGAACCTTGGTTTCCTTAACCTCTCTGCAACTGTGTCCTACTTTCTAGCCAGCATGCAACATTTCCTTCATCCTTTCTCCAAACCTGACTTCGGTTTCTTTATTGAACTTGATTTATTTTCTTCATAGTGGCAAAGCTTTCTTTAAGGAGATGGATAGTGTTTCTTTATGTGAATCAGACTAGCATATATCTAAAGGTGATGGCATCTCATAGAGGGAGAAAAGAACTGGTGCAATCTTCTCCAGCTGCTTTCCTGAGGTTGAACTTTAAAATAATGTTTTATGAAAAAAAAAACATTATTCTTGTTGCACTTTTAAAATATAAGTTTTTCAAAGAGTTATCACTCTTCTTCCATAAGTCTTGTGAGAAAAGGGCAGGGCACACTAGGTCTGGGTGGGATGAATTATCTTTAAAAACATTCCAATTACTCATAAGAGAGATATAGATAACCTTATCAGATCAAACTTCAAAAACCCTAAATTGCAGCATTAGATGCTATGTTTAGGGTTAGGCATTTGCAATGAGCTGTGTAGTGTTCAAGGTATCTCAGAATCCAGCTCATAATTGGGATAATTTCATACACACCTCAAATGAAATGTCTACATATTGATACTGAAATAAAAAAATAAAAGAGAGAAAAGAAAAGGTAATATATATTATAAGGCATCTATTTTCTTCCTTTTGTTTTATAAGAAGCCATAATTGACAGTTAAGTTATAATCAAGACTAAATCTTTCTCTAAAAAATCTTCAGGTCCTGACAAATATTTCCATAATTCATATGAAGATATATTTTTGTAGAAAAAGATTAAATAATAAAATGCATCTGCATTACTAAAAATATATGTCAGGGAAGCTCAACATAAGTTATTCATGGTGCTGAGTACCAAGGACACATTAATAAATGAATTAATTAATGACATAAACCTGAAAAGAAAATTCAGCCTTATTGATGTCTAACACTAGTAAGAAAAAAATCTCAAAATTAAATATTTCTGTAGCCTGCTTGTTTGAAAGACTGTGCAGCCATCATAATTACACTGCCAGACTATAGGAAAAAAATATAATTATGATAATGCTTAGCACTTATCTAGCACCTTTCTCCCAAGTATCTAAAGTGCTTTGCAAACAATAACTAATTAAATATGCTTATAACTTCCTTTCTGGTGCAGACAACAAAACCAGTTCCCTTTCTTTATAAATCTCTTTTATTTAATGGTGTAGGGTGACAGGAGGGAAGTAAAAATTTTCTTCTGATTAATGTTACATCGGCAAGTTCATCTTTCATACTTTGTCATTTTAGGAGACTATGCAACCACTGTTTTTATGCCTTTAGCACATCAAACACACAAGCAACTCTGGGACTTCCACTGCCCTTTGTGAAAAGATGTTTTGCCTCCCACACATGTAGCAAGTTTCTGTATTAAACTCATGTATTTGTCTGTTACCTCCTTTTACAACAGTGGAATGTCATAGAAAATCTTCATTAGATAATCTGTGATGGCATCCCCATAAAAATCTAAGGAAACAAAATAATCTTTAATACAATATAAATCTTCTGAGTATTCTGGATAATTTTTGAAGCTCATTACGTAAAAAAGACTCTTTACAGTAAAAAGCACACTAGATCCACAGAAGATCCAGACAACATAACAAATGTGTACCATGCCTCCACTTCAGTTTTCTCACCATTCTGCTGCTGGGCATGGTTGAACACGTCCAGAATATTTTCAGGCAACATTCAGTTCAGTCACATCAAAGGATAAAAATAGGGGTAATGACTACACACATGTGCAATCAGAGGACATTTTTCTCTCTCTGGCTGTGAAAAATCTAATGAATGCAACATGGAAAGAAAGATTTGAGGAACTATAAAGGCCTAGGAAAAAAAGTAATGAAGAGTGTGCAAACTTCTGACAAATATACCTCTAACACATATGTTTATAGAACATTCATCTGTGTCTATGAATGTATATAAACACATACATACACACACACACACACATATAGATGCAGATATAAATGTATTAATTGATTAATTTTTCCAAATGTGCAATTAAAAAAAAAAAAAGAAACTTCAAGAGCAAGAGAAGGAATGATTAAAGTGTCAGAAGTTCATCAGGTTTCCTTAACTGTCTCATTTAACTTTCAGGGTGTACTTTGTCTACTCACTGAGTAGGTGATTCCCATTTTGGTCTGGTGGTTTATTTCCTTTTAAAATTTCATGTTGATTTTTCTGAGATACATTGTCCGTCCCTTTTGTGGCTTGGAACACACCTTTGTAAATGCTGTAGCTATATTATGTGAATATTTAATGCAATTGCTGTTTTCTTGTAGGAAAAATGAATCATCTAGGTTTTGCCTTAGGAGCTGGGAGCTACTTTAAATATGCAACTACTTTCTTCAAGTCAGTCCTGTAGGCAAGAGGAAGCACATCTGCTCCCTAGTAACTGGAAAAAGTTCAATAAAAGAAGCTTCATAAAGCTTTTTTTTTTTTTTTTCAGGATTTGCATGATATTTTCCTACAAAAGAATATTAACAATTGCTGGAAGTTGTTTTTCAAAAATAAACAAATACTCCAAATTAAAAGAATACATGCTTGAAAAATATCAATATACCTGGAGTTTCTTTCCATTATTATTAATTTTAATGGGATTTTTTTTTTGTGGGAAATAATCATAAGGAAAATATTTCTATTTACTCTTGATGTTCTAGTCAACAAAACTAGAAGCTGTGAGACTTGCTCAAATTTAAAGACTAAGCTAAAGAATAGTTTGCAAGAAATGCAATGACTACAGATCAGAATTATCCAAAGTAAAAAATTTAGGTGGCATGTTGGTGGCTCACCCAGACAGTGAAAAGCCTACTCAGCTTCCAGGGAACACTTGGGTGACTTGTAGGCAGTGGTTTTGCTGCAATATTTCACATGCCAGTCATTATCAGGGGCAAGAAACAGAGTAATTAAGTCTTGAATAAAATCGTAAAATCGAAGCCTAATTCTGATAGATGTCACCCAGCTTGATAATTTGATCAGACAAGAAAAAAAAAAAGACAGCAGAATGTGATATTTTGAGAACTATTCTGATCCAATACATACCTTAAAAATAGTATGAATGCTTTCAGCAGCAGAATTCAGATCAGATGCAAAGTTACTGCCCTCCTGCCAGATGTTGTTAGTACAGCAACATCATTACAGGAGTGCTCAGAGACTGTAGACTAAATTGGGAGCCATTATGCTGAGTGTTATACATAGTACAAAGTGGTATTTGATTGCCTAAACTGATAGTCTAAGCTGTCAGGACAGGTGGAGGTAGGAATCAAGGGCACAGAAAGAGGCCAAAGACTGGCTGATTCCTCAAAGAGGGGTGTGAAAGCAGAAGAGGTGGATTCCAAACCAGCCAGCTACAAAACAGTATTTTCCCAGGAGCGGAGTTACCACTGGGAGTGGAATATTACAACTGATTGTGCAAATACATCTCAAAAAAATCTGTGTGTCTTCTAGACTGTGGGTGGTTCACACTGAGCTGCTGTGAAACATGGACAGGGCGAGCTTCATTTTTCATTTTACACACATTCCTGTCTTCCCCTGAGCTTCTAAAGAAGACATCATAGAAATCAAAATCACAGCAACCTATCTTCCAACTCAGTGCAGAGATGACATTCACATAATGTAAATGGCTTAAATATGTCAGAGTAATAGACCTTAGAAACTGACTGAAATTGTAATTCTTTTTTCAATAAGCAGAAATTAATTTTTGTTTTCATAAAATCAGCAAATCATAGCATCATTTAGGTTTGAAGAGACCTTTAAGACCATCAAGTCTAACCAGTAGCCCAGCACTGCCACATCCACCACTGAACCATGTCTGTAAGTGCTACACCTACAGGTCTTTTGAATACCTCCAAGGATGGTGACTCAACCACTTTCCTCACCAGCCTGTTGCAATGCTTGACAACTCTTGGTGAAGAAATTTTTCCTAATATTCATGCAAACTTCCCCTGGTGCAACCTGAGGCCATTTCCTCCAGTCTTGTCATTTGTTACTTGGGAGAAGAGACCAACCCCCACCTCATGGAGACCTCTTTTCACACAATTATAGACTATGATAAGATCTCCCCTGAACATCCTTTTCTCCAGACTAAACAATTTCGTCTCCTCCAGCTGTTCCTCATTAGACCCTCATTAGACCTGTACTCCAGACACTTTTCTGATTTTGTTGTCCTTCTCTCAACACACTCCAGCACCTCAATGTCTTTCTGGCAATGAAAGGCCCAAAACTGAGAACAGGATTTGAGGTGTGGCCGCATCAGTGCCGAATACAGGAGGATGATCACTGCCCTGGTCCTGCTGGCCACACTATTGCTGATACAGCCTGGGATGTCAATGGCCTTTTTGGCCACCCAGGCACACGCTGGCTCATGTCAACCAGCACATCCAGGTCTTTTTCCACTGGCTGCTTTCCAGCCAACCTTCCTTCCCCAAGTCTGTAGCATTCCTTGGGGTTGTTGTGACCCAAGTGCAGGACTCGGCACTCAGCCTGGTTGAACCCAATGCAATTTGCCTCAGTCCACTGATCCAACCTGTCCAGATCACTTTGTAGAGCTTCCCTACCCTCAAGCATATCAATATTTCTGCCCAGCTGTCTGCAAACTTACTGAGGATGTACTTGATCCCTTCAGAAGGGTCACTGAGAAAGACAGTAAACAGGACTGGTCCCAAAGATGAATTCATTCTGGTTAATTGCTTCTAATTCTAATTATTTAACTTTTCCTTTTCCCTTGGAATTTTATTATTCAGCATGGACTAAATTACAAATCGATTGGCTGCCAGTGGTTTAAAACAGCTCTGACATCTTCCTTGATACATGACATAGCAAAATACTTAATATATAAAATGTTTTATCCTAAGAAAATGGATATACAGAAAGTGGGAATGTTGGTTGTTTGTTTCCGTGGTTTTTTTAATCTAATGAAAAATTGTTTAAATTTGCAAGTTGTAATTTATCGTACATGCTTAAGCCGTCAACTACTAAACTTCCAAACATGCTAACATTGAACTCTACATCAAAATATACAAAATGGTTATTCTAAGTACTTTAGAATGATAAATAAGAAGTTATGCTCTGTTTTATTTTGAGAGAAGTTTAAAAAATGTTGTTTTCATGAGTTGAAAATGCATTAAATTAAAATTTGGAAAGTTAATGTCAAAAAAATATCTGTTCAGGAATTTCCCACTCTTCAAGCAAAATAATCAATAGTGAAAAGCTATGTTTATTGGATTTTAGTATTTATTATCTTTATATGTAAGTAAAAATGCAATCTTTCTTCTTGAAATAAATCTTTTTCTACATTCTAAATGAGTGTGTGTATATCCATTATACACATATAATGACTATAACTGCTATAAACAGTGTTGAGGACATTAAAGGTAATATGGAAATATATAATCATTATTATGTATTTTAAAATAATATAAAAAATATTTTATAAAATTATCATTGAGTAAAACGAATTTCACTCAAAATTATAGCTCCATATTAACATGGATTCAAACTATGAAATAGCTTTATGAAGAATTACACTAATGGTTATTCTGTTTACCCAGGAAGAATACCGATTTATTTACCTATTTTGATTTTTGCAGAATGGGAAAGACATTAAATTCGTTCAAGAGTGTTACTTTTCTCAAAGATACTGTGCAAAATTTTAAATATGTATAAAGAATTTCCAAATTTTATTCCAGAATATGATTCCTATTCAGTGCTGGCACTATGATTTTACTCTTGTGCCTTACTCTCTCTGTAACCCCTAATTACTGGTTGAAGGTCAAGTGAGTGAGTTATATCAGTTGATTCTATTTTTGCTACAGAACACAATTTTTCTCACATTATTGCATTGGCTATGCACTGTTATTAGCACATTGGAGTTGACCAATGCAGTAATATTTCAAAAGTTATTTAAACTTTAGATTTGTATGTATTTCTTCCTAAACTGTTCTTTAAACTGTGAGTAAACTTAAGAAAATGTCAGAATTACTCATGTCTGTAAAAAGTGTCATAGCTGAACTCTTCTCAGAATAAGAAATTGATGCAGTCACTGAAAATTACAGCTGAAGCCTACTATATAGGTTCTGTTTAAACATTTTCTTTTATGCTAACAGGCAGTGGAATAACATTACTAGGAGTCATATCAAAAATAATATGTTCAGAGGTCCTTTAAACTTAATTATAAATTATTTTAATTTAAACTGTGATAGTATTCAGTGAATGATTTATTACAGTACTATTAAATGTTCTTCTTCATAGTGTAGCAATTTTCCACTTCATTGCTGCCATTTGAAAATGACGTCAGAAGTTGCTTCACTTATTTCTTCTTCTTAATGATTTATTGTCATGGTTGCAAAGCATTTCAGTTGGCTACTATAGTCTCCTCTTTCCTCAGAGCAGTTAAAAAACACCTTGGTGTTTTCTCAGATTATGTTAAAAAACTACTTACCTTTTTAAGTTCTAATTGCTATGGTTTGTCTAGACAGCAATGGAAAATTCAGTATGGGTGACTATGATTAAATTTTAATATGCAACACTAATTATCCCTTAATCCTTAGATATGTTTGCTGACTCTGTCACAATTTCCAATGCTTGTTAATGTCAAAATCTAAACTGGGTAAGAGAAAACAAAACAGGAAAGAATTTGCAAGGATTGTTCACACTCTTCCCTTTGAGTCACAGTAGAGCTTCAGCTCCTAAATACTGGATGAATTGTTAACAAAATCTGATTTTTGCAGATTTGAATGCAGTATTAGCACGTTCATTGCAAACTTGATTTTTACTTTTTTTATAATTTAACTTTGATATATTTACATATGCATGTACATATACATATACATATACATATACATATACATATACATATACATATACATATACATATACATCATATATATATACAATGTAATGCTACTACAGCACCAAAAACCTGCCCAAGGATTGTTATTAACAATAACCTCCCCTGAAGCAGGTTGTAAAGGCAGTCTAATGTAGTGCTCAACTATCCTTGCTGTTAAAATATTATTCCTAGTTTCTAACCATAAAATACTTTGCCATACATTTGTTCTTACAGGAAATCCATATCAAAGAGAATACAAACAAATAATCTTTCTTATAAAAAGTGAATTTAGTCTGTAGAAAAGTGTGAATTTCTTTGTTGATTGGGGTTTTTTTTATTATTTTATTCAAGAAACCTGAAGAGTGGCTTTGTAATATAATCTAATGGTGCAGCCCCATCTGCCAAAATCAACAATACTCCAAGGATTTTTTTGAGCACCTTAATCACAAGAAAATATATTTATAATATCCTTCCTGGTATTCTTTTAAGAAAAATTATACCTTTTATGCACTTCAATAAAAAATGAGCACGGCGTATACTCAGTACATTGCTCATATCATGCAAAATTATGTGGTTCTTGCAGGCATAAGCACATCAGAAAGTAGAATTATGATGCTGAGTCTGAAAACTTTTCAGAGTTTGAAGACTAACCTGAGATAATTTTTCATATTATAGAATGTACAGAATATATTTTTAAATATTTTGAGATAAAAAAGCTTTTTCAGAAGGAGGGTGCAAGAAAGAAGGTGGTAGAACATGGTCAAGAGGAGGGAAGAGAGGGGACATGGAACTGTTTCTGCTCTGAGCTCCTCCATTAGTGACCTATTGTCCAATTAATGTCAATGTTGAAAGATACAGGCTACCACTCCCTTCAAGATCACTAACTTCTTACCTTAATTAAGAAGCAAGGTTAGCCTCTGCTGAATGATGGCATAATTTTTCTTGGAGATTAAAGACCAACTATTGTTTCTGAATTACACCTGGATCTCTTCCAGGAAAAAGCAACATATCAGAACTGGGATTGATGACATAAAAGCCTGCTTGACACAGAGTAATTTACTTGCAAGTGAAAGAACAAGAAATAATCCATGTGATTATTGATAGGTGATTAATCTCCATGCTGAAATACTCAGACATTTTGGTTCCTTGGCAATATCTAATTTTAGGGTATTTAAATAGTAAGCAAAGCTCTACTTCTATGTTTCAGAACATCTCCTGTCTTAAGACCTAAGACTTTCAAACTGAGAAGCCTGGAAGAGATTCCTCAAGTCAGATTCAGAGTGGCACAGTCAAAAAATTAACATGGTAGTATGCAGTTTATGGAATTATCCTCAAAATCCTTTTGCACTAGAAATTAAATGCATTTTATTATGTCATTGATAAGTTAATATTAATTCAAGAATTGCCAAGGAAATAATCTGCAGATACAGATGTTTCTCCCTTATACCTTAACTATATTCAAAGTAAATATAAGAAAGATACAATTTAAAATATTTTAGATAGCCTATTGTCTAAAAACAGTACACTGCATTAATAAATGTAAATCAACAAGTACTAATGTTAAATAAATCTTAATTAGTGAAAATTTTTCTGTCACTATAGAATATCAAATCACCTGTGGAAGATCTATTGTACTGAACAGGAGGAACAGGCATTAAGGAAAGGTTTTATTTTTTTCAGCATACATTAAAATACATGTCACTGGGAGGCTTTGAGCAGAATATACAAATCCTAATCTTATTAAAGGCTAAAAATAGGTTCAGTGCTCTTGAATGGTGTGGAATGCTGCATGGAAGCAGACACTTTGTCTTGTCACATCCTTCATAAACTCTGCACTTGAAGCAACTGCTGTAATCTTGGAGTTTGATCTCTGACTTAATGGGGGCCTAATGAGATTCCCAATACAATTTGTCAGTCCTGCAGCTGGTGCTAAACTAAAGTATGCTTTAGTTAAATGCTCTTGATATAAATGTTCCCAGCAAGAGAGAAGGCAGCAGAACTGTTGAGATGTTATTGCAATGGCTTGGAAAATGCAGTTGAATTTGTGTGCCAAGTCTGAATTTATCTTGCTTAGATTGAAGTGATAGGATCATGTTATATGCTTGTGATCTAGCATGAAGAGCTTGCTATTGCTATTTTTATTACTTCTGTAGGCTTTAACAGGTTGTGATCATGGCCTCACCCCTCAGTTTTCTCTTAGATTTACTGAATAGGTTGAACTTTTCTGATTTATTTACTCAGAGCCTAAATGACCCATCTTTAAAATGTGATAAAAATTCTTGTATTGTCAAGTAATGCCCACATTTGGCAACTAATTTATAATCTGCTCATCAGTAGATAAAATACCAAAACATTAACAGTATAAAAAGTACCATTCAGTAATATACATGACAATAATTAAACCACAGGTATTTAAAAGTGGAAAGGTGGAGAACCAATTGAAGCTGTAAATTATGTTCAAGTGTAAACACACCCCCCCCTCNATTTATAATCTGCTCGTCAGTAGATAAAATACCAAAACATTAACAGTATAAAAAGTACCATTCAGTAATATACATGACAATAATTAAACCACAGGTATTTAAAAGTGGAAAGGTGGAGAACCAATTGAAGCTGTAAATTATGTTCAAGTGTAAACACACCCTCATTCTCCTTTCATGTACAAATCTACATTCTTACATTTTATATTCTTATATTTTCAGCACAGAGCATATTATGTCATGATACAGACATTATTGTGGTGATTTCAAATGATTCATGGATAGTTTGAGAGGCAGCAGCTGTTCTGTAAATTTGTGGCTACATTTAAAGATATTATGCAAGTAGGTGTCTAACCACTGCCCAGTCTCCCTATTTGCCTGAATCCTACTGTAGCAAAATAAAGGATATTAATCCCTTATCCTAACTTTGCATTAGTATTTAGGTGTAGTGAAGCCTTAGTCTGCAAGCTGTGATGTGCTGAACTTGTACCTTGTTAACTAAAAGGCGGTTCAGAGCTTGTTAGAGCTGGAAGATATGGAAGCAAGGAAGGTTTCTGCCTACACTCACCAGGAGAAGCTGCAGCCTTAAATATAAGAAAATAAATAGCCCCCTAGAGACAGTGAAGGGATCCAGTGAGGAATGGGAAGACCCCAGACATAAATACTGGTTGGAACTCTGAGGAGAGAGGTGGGGAATTTAGATTGTAAGGTAGAATTGCCCAGGGATTTCTTTGTTAAGGATCCATTTCTGGAGGCACCCAGCTTGAGATGTTTCTACTGCTGGTGTTTCTCACTCATATAAATTTCCTTACTGGACCTAAAGCCTGAGACTCTGTTACAGCATGGAGTGGAGAACACACACCTACTATGCCACATACCTATTTAACACATACCTATTTTTCTCCCTCACAATTTCATCTAATCCTTGCAAACTTTCCACTTACTTTTTCATGTGAAAACATCGTGTTTCCCTCTGCTGTGTTCTAATTCATTCCAAAGATATCACTGGAATTATTTAGGTACTTTTTACCCCATGACAGCAATGAATGTGTCATAGCTGCTGGGTTCTGGTGCATGCTCAAACACCTCAGCTCCACATGTGATTGACATCATTCCTACTTCTTCCATTACTTGCCTTCCATGAAAAAGACCTCAGCTGCCCTTGGCTTCTTATACCTTAGACTTTCCACCCTGTTGATTTTTATATTATTTTAGGTATAAGGGGAGATATAAAGTAGAGTATTGTAGAATTAATAATATGGAAGTTGATATTAGTAATATGAAACTATGAAATGGGAATAGGCAGACAGAAGGGCTCAAATACTGTGCCAGAGAGACCCATGGAGAAAAAAAACACATGCCACAGCATACTAATACTTCTGGAAAAAGGATTTGATGTAGCACTCTGTTGGTACACTTAAAAGGGGAACTCAAGAGGAGTTACAACACCGAAGGAAGCCAGTATAATTTGGCAGAAATGTCTTTGTCTTTATTGTCTAAATCATCTATATCTGGATTTTATGCTGCTTCTATACTATAAAATGAAACCCTTTCTTTTTTCCTTTTTTTCTTTGTTTGATTAGAAAAATGATATTCCTGATTATGCTCTGAACAGCTAAAATGCCTGATGTGAGATTAAATGAATTCCTTTTATCCGAGTATAAGAGGGAGGGCACCAATTTTCCTAATATTAGAAAGCACACAATATAAGGATATGTAATTTAAAACACATTAGCAGCTGGATATTTCCCAATCCTTCATTGAGCTGTCTGTAATGGAAGTGCATTGTGTAATAACCCCTTTCACTTTCTTATGTTCTGTATGACATGGCAAATCTGAGGACTGTTTTAAGGTGAGTCTCTGATAAGTACAGAATCTAGATTATAATCAAGTCTTTTGATAGGAAGCTCAATAATACAGTGAAATAACATGACAATTATGAAGGAATGTTCACTTTAGGAAAAGGAAAGAATGGGTTCTCTTAAAATTTTAAATAATCTATGTTAAATCTTGAGAATGCGGTATGTAAATTAGACAAGAGTTCAAGAAAAATCAGGCAAACCAGATCCTTTGAAGTAAAACTTCAGGCCTTAGGTTTTTAGAGTTTTTCTTCTGCTTCTAATTATTTTCTCAACTTCCAGAAAACAAGTGTCCTAGCAAAGATCCACCACTAATCCCTTGAATTACAGAATGCATTTTAACAGGTATTTTGAATGTAACCCAATACAACATTGAAGACTGCAAAGGCTGCAGCTTGTAACCAACAAGCTTGTCTTAGCAATCCAAGATCATTATACAGAGATCTGTTTTCACACTATATGGGCAGTTATCTCTAAGTGTCCTTTCATAACTAAAGTGAAATGTGATGGTCTCAAATGTAAAGGCTCCACTTTCAAGTCATGTGAAATCCAGATTCTGTTTTCAAAAATATGTAGTACCCCCAATTTTNCTCAGACCAATATCTGTTTTCTTGAAATGTGGTCATTTTTTTCTGCCTGAAACAATTTCAAATACAAAGTAGTAAGTTTCAATGGTTTCTCCAAAGAATAATGCCTTTTTTAAGCTTTAACCTGGTTGGATTTAAATGCATACTTCTCTGTAAGCTTGGAGTCTATCTATTCTGCCCAAAGATTTGCAGCAAGTCTGTAACTGCAGCTGGAAAAAGTCTCAGAATTTCTGTAGTTGTCTCCAGTCCTCGAGTCACAAAGCAGGAAAAAAACTAATATGGGGTGCTAGTGTGTCTTTTACTGCTTCTGGAATATAAGCTGAGAAAAAAAATTCAACTGAGATTTGGATTTCTCTTTCTGCATGCAAAGGCACTACTAGATTTACACTCATGGACCAGGGCCAACAATTCCGTGATGGAACACAATAAAAGAAAGAAATTAGGCAAGTCATCATTGCAATGTTAGGCCTGTCTTCAAAATGAAAGTAAATTCTGATCATCTTGTGGCACCCAGTTTTCATAATATAAAATTCTAGTGACTTAGGGATGTCCAAGAGGTCTTACGCCATCTTTTGTATTTCTTGGACCTATTGAAGGCAATAAAAAACCTGGTATTTTTGAGTAAACTTTCACTGTTCTTCTTTTCACTTATATGTAATTTGAAGCAAAGAGACTCTTGCTGCCTTTTCTTCCCTTCCCTCTCACTTACATGCAACTTGGAAGCACTTGTCTCACTAACAAACAACTTTTTTCACATTAAACATAATATCTATGTACTTTACAATTAAAGTTCAACATGTCTGAATCTTTTTTCTTTTTTAAAAGCTATAGCCTTTAACTTTGTCTCAAAACATATTCTTGCATCTAAAATATACATAAGTATTGCTAAGCAACGCTTAGCAGATGCTGTTTTTAGAAACTTCTGCTTATACAACAGTGTCTCTTTAGTATTAATCATGCAAATGATAATTATGTTCTTCAATAGAAATCAAATTTTAGCCTGTTAATGACCTTTATAGACATTTTTGTGTCAGTAGCAATCATGTGTGCATCGAGTTCAACCACATCTGCATAAGGCAACTTCATAAGATTGTATCGTTTAAATCAAAATGAAATCATCAATTGTAATTCCACTAATATCAGTCTAACATTATAATGCAGTGCCAATTTGTTCCTGCTTGCCACTGCTGGCAGAATTAAGCAGCACAAATATTATTGAGACAGATGCACAAGTAATCAGTTATGTCACCTTATTGATGCATTCATGATTATCCCTTAATGAGGCAGAATTTCTTAAGAGCGAGTACTTGTCCCTAATGAATGTTTCTTCAGATGCCAAATTTGTTTGTCTTTTACACCTGCTTTCCTTATATGACCTGCTATCCTTAATTACTATTTATAGGTACAGTGGAAAAGCCAAATTCTTGAAACAGCAGTAGATAAAAGATCCTGCATTTCATTAGAGGAAAACAGACTTTGTGATAAAATTAAATGAGATTCTGAGATATGACCAAGGTCTTAATTTAAACAAAAAAAAACCAAGAAATAAAAAAGTGAAGAAAATACAACATAAGATTTTAATGCAAAATAAAGAATTGGCAGCCTTCTAATGGACTACAGATGCCATTTGAAAAATCTATTTCTTGGTTTTCTTTCTCTTCAATGCAAAATCTGGAGCACAATTTACTCTGTACTAAATTTGTTCAGCTCCTGTTAACACTGACTGGTTAGTACTTCTGACAAAATAGCCACAAAAGTCTGGTGGGGTGGAGAGAGGGCAGTGCTCAACAGCCCACTGGCAGAATGGAGTCAGGAAGTGACTTGAATAGAGTGGAACCCAGAGTTCTGTCTTATCATAGAATCTCCTATAAAGTATTTCCTCTTAGAAGAATGGAGATATCTTGGCACCTGAAATAGGATTCAAAATCATTGTTTATCTAAGAGAATAAAAAGTAAATTTTGGGGGTTTGGTTTGATTTGGTTTCTGTGCATGTTTGGGTTTTTTTCTTTTCTTTTTTTTTCTCCCCAAGATTTATAATATATCTATGGGTATGACTGTAGAGAAAAACAAGTTTTCATCTCCAAAGCCCTGGAGAGAATGCTGTATTTCTTTTTAGAAATGTATTTATTAAGACTGTGCTCCCCAAATGTAGGAAACCAGCTCTTACTATTTTATGAAGCTGTCATGATCATTTAGTTCTAATTATTGTATTTTAGTATTCTCTTTATGTCCTGCTATAGAATGTACAGTTTTGAAACACCTTTTGATGTTATTTTTTTTAAATAAAAAATTTTTTGATAGCTCTTTTGACCTTATTTATTTGCTATGAAGGCTTAGTGGTTTATTCAGTTTCTTATATAATGCCACCTCAACCATTTTATTTTTGCACAGATTTCTACTTGCTAGAAAATAGTATTTATATGATGACTGAATGAAGGCAGTGACAATTCATATTTCACTTCATGAAGAGAAATATTTAAAATAAATATTTTATATAATTCTCTACTTATCTCTAATGAACAAATTGGCAATTAATAATCTTTCATAGTGTTTTCATAGTAAATTCTAAGTGGTTGCAGAAAGAGGAAATGCTGTCATTATTGGAGAAAATATACATGCATGGGATAAGGGCCTTGCAAAGTATTTTTTCACAATCTTTCAGAATAATAGAAAAGCTGAGAATGAGACTCAAGGATCCTTGTTGGGTGCCCTCCAACTCAGTTTATTCTGTGATTCTGTGAACAGTTGGTTGGACACTGGAGGAGCCGGAGGAGTGCTAGGTCATTCAGCCTTGTTTTTTTCTAGGCAACTTGTAAAAAACCTCTAGTGAGAGAGACTGCATAATCTCTGACCAGTCTATTTCTGCATTACTCTCCAGGTTTTCTTTCTGTTTGTTTTCATTTTTTAAATGTACAGCCTGAATTTCCCAGGCCACAGTTTATGGCTGTTTGCCCTTGTTATATCATCTACCGCAAATTGCTATGAAAATCTGCACTGAGAATGAGTTTCAGTTTTGAAATACACACCTAGCACTTGAATGGGCAACACGAAAGAAGCATTAATGTTTTTTGCTGCACACAAAATTTTTATAATTGTAAGGCAGAATATCTTGTGGCACTCTACATCAACAATAATATTTTGAAAGTACAAGTGCAGTAACAGTAGGAGTTTAGATCACATTTTGATGTCTCAGGAGCTACCATTCCACCAGAAGCAGATCACCCTCAGTAAGTTCCTTGCTTGTAAAAACAGCAAAGAAATTCACACTGCAGCGATATGATCAGTAATTAGTATGCACCTGCTGGCTTTGCCCTGGTAATTCATTACCATGAAGTTATCATCAAAATCATGGTGTGTTGATTACACATTAATTTTCATACATTACCAGTGGACCAGTGAATTGATGATAAATTACTGCAGAATGTCAGGTAAGCACCAATTGTAAAAGATAAGGGATAAACTTTACTGTTTATTTGTTTTTGTCAAAACAAGATAACTTTATGACAAAGATAGACACTAGCACAAGCATTATGCTATCAACATCCTTCATCACTAAACAATGGACATTGGCTATAAAATTGCATATGGGCCAGCAGTGTGCGCCTGCAGCATTGAAAGTAGTAGGGCCAGCAGGTTGAAGGAGATGATTCTCCCCATCTGCTCTGCTTTCATGGGACCCCACCTGGAGTACTGCATTCAGACTTGGGGTCCCTAGCACAAGAAAGACATGTTGGTGTGTCCAAGGAAGGGCCACAGAAATGATAAGAGAAGTTGAAAACTTCTGCTATGATAAAAGGATGAGAGGGTTGGGGTTGTTCAGTCTAGTGAATGATTTAAAAATACCTTATAGTGGCCTTTTAACATATAGGAAGGGCTTGCAAGGAAAATGGACAGACACTTTCATCAAAGACCTGCAGTGACAGAACAAGGGTTAGCAGTTTTAAACTGAAAGAGTTTAGAACTCCAGAGTGGGGTTGCCTGGTGTAGGTCT
Organism: Notiomystis cincta; assembly: GCA_013398075.1. Taxonomy (NCBI): domain Eukaryota; kingdom Metazoa; phylum Chordata; class Aves; order Passeriformes; family Notiomystidae; genus Notiomystis; species Notiomystis cincta. The sequence continues at coordinate 43,151 of VZRX01010027.1, forward strand.
CCAAGAAACTGTATTTCACAGTCCTAAATTCTTTCAGAGCAAATGTCATAATACCTTTCTGCAGCCACAGCACCAAGCCAGGGCCAACAGGGCCAGAGCTGCAGGTTCTGGTGTCCAGCGAGTCCATTTTCTTCCCCCTGCAATGCAGCAACGTCTCAGAACTGCAGCGCTAATGCCTACTGGAAAGAAGAAAGGAAACCTACACTGCAGGTTTGGAACTTCCCCAGACAATGCCAGCACCCCCCATCTCCTACCACAACTGGTTTGTGAGCTCCTACCTTCCCATTTTTGTTCCAGGAGGAAGGTTGAGCTGAGCAGGGCTTTTCTACCATATCATCTTTATCTCCTGATCCACATGGTATTCCAAAGCAGTTGCTGCTTTGGGGAAGGAGTTTCTCTGGCATACTGTCTTTGTCTCCATGTTCTTGGCTACTGGAGATGCCATCTTGGGGGAGGGGCTTATCCTCCATCTTATCTTTGTTCCTGGAGAGTCTATGGGATTCAGCACCTTTGTATCTTGTGATCATTATTGTATCTTTTTGTTGCTGTTTGATCTTTAGCAAACTGTTGTTTTTTCTCTTATATGTTCTTGCATTTTAAATCTTGCCTAATTGATGAAAGGAGAGTGATTAAAACTATAAAGGGGAGATAACTAATTTTGGAATGTCCACCCTATAAAATTGTCTGAGACAAAGAGCCAGAAGTAAGCCCCATCTAGCATGGCCTTGAACACCTCCAGGGGTTGGGAGTCTACCACCTCTCTGGGCAGCCTGTTCAGTTCTTCAGCACCTTTATAGTAAATACTTTCTTCCTAATATCTAATCTTACCTTTCCTCCTTCAGCTTAAGGCTGCTGCCCATTATCCTATCACTACATTCCCATGTGAAAAGTCCTTATCCAGCCTTCTTTTAACTTCCTTTATTTACTGGAATCTGCTCTAGGGTCTTCCCAGAGTCTCCTGTTCTCCAGGCTGAACAGCCTCAACTCTCTCAGCCTGTCTTCATAGGAAAGGTATTCCAACTTTGTAATCAACTTAATGATCCTCCCCTGGAATTGCTCCAACAGGTCAATGTTTTTCTTATGAAGAGGTCTAAGGTTAACCCAAAACACATAGATCAAGATAGATAGATGCATGCAAAGTGAATAATTTATAAGGGTAAATGAAATCTTAACACTACAGTTCAAGAATCATTACTAGTCTAGATCTACCTACAAAAAGTCAATCATAAAAATATAAATAGAAAAAAATCATTAAAAAAATCAGTAATAGTAATAATAACACAATTAAAATTGTAACAACAGTCAAAGTTTTTGTCCCTTTTTCACAGTGTCATGTTCACTCTTCAATCGTTTGGCTGGGTCGTGAATCATAGAATTATTTAGAATGGAAAAGACCTCTAAGATCATCAGGTCCAATCATGAACTTAACACTGCCAAGTTCACCACTAGATCACATCCCTAAGTGCCACATTTTTAAATACCTCCAGGTACAGTGAATTGACTACTTGGTGACTCAGCTACCTCCTTTTTATGGGTGTTCCAATGCTTAAAAGCTCCTTCCATGAAGAATTCTTTTTTCTAGTATCCAATCAAAGTTGCCCTTGGCACAACTGGAGACCATTTACGCTTGCCCTATCACTTATTACCTGGGAGAAAAGACCAACATCCTCCTCAGTACAATCGCTTCTCAGGTAGATATGGAGAGTCATAAGGTCTCTTCTCAGCCTCATTTTCTCCAGGCCAAACACTCACAACTGTCTCAGCCAATCCTTATTAGACTTGTGCTTCACTATCCTTGTTGATCTTCTTTGGACATGCTTCAGCATTTGCACTTACATGGGGTCAAAGTGCAGGACCTGGCACTTCACGTTGTTGAACATTATAGAGTGATACTCAGCCCATCAATCCATTCCCTCCAGGTCCCTCTGCAGAACCTTCCTACCATCCAGCAGATCAATAATCCTGCTCCATTTGCTGTTGTCTGCAAACTGGCTAAGGGTGCACTGAATCCCCTCTTCCAGGTCATTGATAAAGGTATTAAACAGGACTGGCCCAAATACACCTGTGAACAACCACCTGCTGAATCTAACTCCGTTCACCACCACTCTTTGGGCTCAGCCATCCAGCCAGTTTTTTTCCCAGTGAACAGTAAATCTGTCCAAGACAGTGGTTTCATTGTGGTGGTTATGAGGGAATCACTTGCATCCAGAATCTATCACATGTAGGAAAATTATGTCCATAGTGATGATTCTTTTTTCTTGGCATGGGATATACTTCGAGTCATGATTGCTAATATATCTTTATGCCTTTGCTCTTTCTTTATCATCTGCAGTTCCACTTCACATTCAAGTTCACTAAATATTGTGTCTCTTACATATGTTATTGTTGTTACCCCTAAATCCCATTTTGTCTAGGCCCATGTCTGCATAGTGTTAATGACCATGGCTGAGTTGTCCAAGCTATATCTTGTGTCTTGACTTCTGAAGGACTCTGCCTTTCTCTACCCTGTGTCAGTATACTAGAATTTAAACGATCCCATTCTACCTAAAGTGCTTGTTCTGCTTTTTACCTAAAATTATGGTTGTACCACACAAGGACAAATAAAAGTAAAACAAATTAGCCATAGACAGTAATTTTGACAAACTGTCATCACAGCTAAAGCAAGTAAAACACAACTGCAGGTACATAATAACATAACAGGAATGTATAGTTACACTCTGTAGAACACCTGTGAACCTGAGTTTGTAACATTTTTATTTCAAATTAAACTTAATGCAAGACTGTCCCATCAGCATATTTGTTTCTACAGTGGAGTAGGGAAGTCCAATACTAAACATGCAGCCAGGAACAACTTCTGATGATCATTATGTTTTCAGCTGGAGCAATGCAGCTCATGCAAAGAAGATTGCAATACTTCCAATAGCAGAAGATGTCATCATTCTTTCAAGTTGTACCCACTCCTTAAAGTAACAATAGTTGTGATCCTTTCTCTTCTAAAAGAAAAAGAGAAATAGGTTTGTGCTGGTAATAGCAGTTATCTTTATGTTTCTAATCAATTAGCAAACATAACAAGAAGAAATTAAAGGATTCCTTGTTTAATGGACAGGACTATAATTAGTTTTTAAGTAATAACAATTCCAAACTTTATAGTCCAAGTCTAAAACATAACAATATGGAAAGTCAGTAGAAAAATGAACAATTATAATTCATTAAAATGCAGTTTGGAGAATTGAAGTGAGGTTAAGAAGATATTGGAGAACACTAGTTTTCTGCATAGAGGGCCCATTAACATGTATTTCCTATAAAATTATCTCAATATATAGGACTGAGTACTGTTCAGAACAAAAGCAAGGAGTAATAAAGAGGACAAGAAAAAATGGCTTTGCATTTTCTGACAAATTCTATCAGGTTTTGAAGAATACGTGGAGCATGAATGTAATTCCTAACACTGTCTGGAAAACTTTAGAAATATTAGTATTTTATAGAAAATTTTGGAAATAATTGAAAATATTTGTCTTTTTAACATCAAATATACCCTCTTCTGTGGTACCTCCTGCTCTTCTGGGCAAAACTTTGTGATAGTCTCCTTACCCAAGCATGAACATTTATGTCAAAAAAGCAAAAACTTAGGTCCTACAAAACTGAGGACATAAACTTACTCAAATCTTTCTGCGGTTTCTGAAGGAGATGCAGGAAGGATGAAAAACTCTGTCCAAGTTCTACAGGATGCTGAAGACTTGTCCCAGCAGGCAGCCATTTTCCTTCCCCTCCCATTATAGCATATTGCACATTGATATAACACTTCATGTCACTCTCTCCATCAACAGGAGAATAAACTGAACATTCATTCCTAGCTCCCACTTCAGCTTTAATGCACGAAAATCTTTGCTTCTAATTATCTTGTTTTTGCAGACACAAGTATTACATGAAGAACCACTCCATGCCAATTACAGTTCCATCCTTCAGTGAGACTACAGCTTCATCTGAAATTGAGAATAATTCAGATGAATAGTTTATGAACGATATTACTCTATAAAAAGTCAGAGAAGAGGGAAATGATTCCATATATTAACTTCAAGCAACCCTAACCAGTTGAAAGAATAGACATTTAGTAAACATTAATTATGGTTAATGAAGCAACCAAACCAATTTTTGAAATAGACTCTATATTGTATGAGACTTCAGTATAAGATAATGCTTCCTAAACAATTTAGAAATAGAACTGAAATAATTTTACAACTTAGATGTTTTGACTGAAATGTACCCAAATGTAATTATCTTCTTCCTAATGAAAGTGTTTGAAAAGTGTAGATTAAGGCTTAGAAAATTGTAGAGTTTGAGTGTCATCATTCCTATAAAATGTCTTTGATATTTATTATGGAAAAGACTAGTCAGATGATCCATTATGAAAGTAAAGTTTGGTTACAGAAAATCAATAAGTTTGCATAAAAACCTGAAGGAATTCCCTAGGAAATGGTTGAGTCTGTTTAAATTCTAATTAAATCATTTGTGTATTCTTGGGGATTACATGCAGGAACAAATTAACTGACACTAAAATGAACCCTGCCTGGCACAGAATGCATTTTCTTAAATAAAAAGGGCATTTTTCAAAATCACTACTGAAAACAGACAATGTTAGAGTACTTACACTAAAATTGTAAAATTTAAACTTGTTTTTTTCAATATTTTACGTGAACGACAACATTTACTACAGGATGCATAATTAACCTACAATTTTTTACTACCTAAGGTGTGAGTTGTGTCCTTACTTGCTGTGCCACTTTGCTATTCAATTAACTTGTACTCACTTTCCCTGTGCTGGAAGCAGCTACATGTCACAGCATGCCCAAACACCCTGGGTGACAGCAGTGGACCTCTGCTTAGGAGAAATGTATTCCAGAGGTCCCAGTGACAGTTTGGAGTTTAAAGAAGTCTGATATCTTTAAACCAAGTAAGTAATAATCATGAAGTCTATGAATTAGAAATGAAGAAATATACTTGCAATGTGGTACTGTAATTTAAAATTGGACTATGGTTCAAGGTTAAGGCCACATTGCTTTAAGCCACTAACAGGAAAACTGCAACAAGATTTTTGGACAAAGGTTAAAGACCACATTTTTTTTCCCTATGGTATGTTATCCACTGATGTTGTCCATTGATGTAGTCATCCAATCACAGAAGGCCACTAGGTTGGTCAGGCTGCATAATGCAATATGTATTTATTTGACTTCAAGGTTCCGGTTAAGCAAATCTATGAAAAACACAAAGAAATTTAAGTTCATTAGTTTTAAGGTCATGTGACAGAAACATCACAATTTATCAGATAAATTTATTATTCTTACAAATGTTTAGCTGTTTAAATACAAAGCACCATGTTGCACCTGAGCTTATACGCATTTATTTTGTTACCATAAGTTAAAATACCTGTGGAGTTTTTATGCTTTTCTTCTGCCTTAATGTTTTTAGGTATTGATCTACATTTTAGACAGTCAACAGTAATTACATAAAAAGTGACAACTTGTAGCAGTTTTCTGTCTGAAACCAGAGTGTTTCTTAATTTACTTGAACACTTCAATGGTAAGACAAGCTTTTCTGGCTTTTTTCATTTATGGATTTTGTTTTTCCACAAGGTAAGAATTACCCCTCTGACCGAGGTAGGCAGAATGTTATGAACAACATGTCAGCATGTGTATCCTTATAATCTTGGTTTTGGCTTGTTCATGCTCTTGGACTTAGATTTTTCCTAAGTATTAAAGCAAATACATATAATACACCATGGTTACAGCACTGTTGATTTAATCTTATGGGCTACAGATGGAAAAACATACCACAGAACTTCCTATGACATTTTTATGAACCTTTCTTTTAAATGAACTTTTTGGTTAATTTCCTTTATGCGATATCAACTAATTTCCGTTGTATCTCTACTATATTTTCTCACCTTACTCTCTTACACATGAGAAGACTTCATGTCCTTTTCCCCAAAACTCAATAATTATTAGATGATTGTCAATATGTTCAGAAAAACCTAGACTTCTAACCTGTAAGGCCATCCAAGCTTGTTCCATATATGCTTTTTTTTCAGAATTAGACTCAGATTAGAGAGTCAAATTTGGTTTTGTAAAGTTTTTTCTTCTCCATTACCTAACATTAAAATAATTGTCAGTGTTTATTATTTGCGTCCTTTTAAAAAAGTATTTTCTAAAAATATTGTTAAAGAGCTGTGAACAGATGGACAGTAATGTAAGTTTGATAAACATTGGTTAATGAGGACGCACTATTTTCTTTTGTTTACAACACAGAAAAGGAAAAAAAAAGGGTGGTGTAAGACAAACAAAATATTGCTTGGTTTGTTTGGTGATTTTTGCTTTTTTTCCTCTCAATTTTAAGTTTTGCTTTTCAGTTTCAATTCCAAAACCATTACTCCTTTTCTGAAACTAACATAAACCAGCTGGGGTCTATTAATATATATGTTTTTGAGTTACAAGATACAATAATTTTTTGGTGAACTTTGAGAAGTGATACCAATCTTCAGACTTTTTTCTTCTAAGGACTATGACAGCCTTCATACTTTTTATATTGTGAGAACAGCTCAAGTGAGTTCATTATTCATCTCTTATCACATTTTCTTCAAATTTGAGTATTTTGGATTTCCTTAGAAATCTGTTTTAGTAAATGGTGCTGTATGTAAGTAGCTTTCAGAGGAACAAGTGGGATTTCTCATACACAATAATGTACTCTTGTTAAAAGGCTATTTCTTATTAAGCAATGTACATATCTTATAATAAGAATGAAGAAGCTCTGACTTTGAAATAGCCTAAGGCACTGAAGTGCTTTGTGACTATTTGGGATGTCAGTAGCTTCACAGACTGAGAAGTGGAACAATTTCTAGTTTCCCCAAGGCATCACTGTCTGAAGAGTTGACCTTCTTCCCAACTTTAAGTCCTGCTGTCATTGTGTAAAACACTGCAAAGTACAACAGTTATTGCCAATGTGAAAAGCATTTTAGGTCATATTACCCCCTTGCAAAGGGGTTCAACCCATATAATTATATGAAAATTACTGCCACTGCCTAATATTGATTCTCAGCTAAAACTCAGAAACAATTTATAGATGTTCATTCTTACAATCTCTCATATCTTTTGCTGTAAAACTTAAAAAGCACAAAAAGTACCACTACGCTACTCAATGTCAGATACCAGCTTGGAAGGCATTTGCACACTTCTAATGCTTTTTGCTGTCTGAATATGTGAGTGGATGAAAATAATAATTTCTAAAGCTGTTATTATAGTCAAAAGGTATCCTTGGTCTCACAAGTTTTTTGTTCCCATGTGTTCTCCAGAAAGAAATAATTGCATTAAAACATATGCGTGATTCCCTGCATGTGCATATATAATATAGACATATGTTTGCTTATATATGTCTAAATACTATATTATACCTAAAAATTATTTACTAATACATTTCTTAGATTAAAATGAAGAATATTGAAATTTTAATATTTGATCTTCTTTCTGTAGTTATTGTTAAGTCTCATGGTACCAAATAAAATCATTACAAAATAAACTACATCATTACAATAGTTAACTGTTATATTGGGTATCCAGAACAGTGTCTAAAATGCATAAATTAAATTGTGTGAACACTTGTGTATATGTAGAAGCATATACCTCTATTTTTCCCTTCAGCTTTGAAAGAATCCCTCACTCAATCAAAATTTGTTAGTTATATCAAAACCATTTTTTCAAAGGTGATCTCAGTTCAACTTAATAGTATGTCTCTCACAAAAAAGTGTTGAACAAATATCCTTTTGTAATCTCTTGGAAGAGAAGAATAAAGCCCTAAAGGCATTTTGGAAGAGTTTCAGTGGAGAAAAGGAGGACATGACAGGCATAATCCTTTTTTCCTCAGTGTCAGTGTTTTTATGCCCAAGGAAATGAGGCTGTGCCTGGGCCTTGTCTGGAAAGCTAATCACATGGTGACATGTGTGTCATTTCTGATAGTCTAATATTGAGCAGCATTCCTTTTTAAAATTTCTAAGTGAGACAGGTCACGTCAAATCCCATTAGTCAAAAATGTCACTTATTGTTGCAAGTATATGATATATAATGGGGAAAAGCCTAAATAAAATATTTTTATGGATTGCACAAATCTTCACTTTTGAAATGCCTGAGCAAAGAGGGATAGCTCTAAGTGCCTGTATACCCCTATGCCCCTTATAAACCAAAAATGACTGGAATCCTGCTATTTAGAAAGAAGGCAAAGATGACTATTCCATATATATGCATCAAAGCATGAAGACTCATAGAAAAATGCCATATCTGTGAAAGTAAAAGCTGCTTTTTGAGCTTCTAACTTTTAGAAAATTGATGAAATATAAAAGAGGGTGAAATTAATTCACATTTCATTGAGTAATTTTTATCTTAAAATATTACAACTGGAATTATAACATAGGGTAACGTTCCTATTCTTGTTAATATAATGGGTGATTTAAAAACTATATTACCTTTTATATCATGTTACAGCAAATAAACAAGAATGTAATAAAAAGTAGAGTGGATGTTGGTTGATTCCATAGAATCTGCTAGAAACATAAAATCATAAAATGTTAAGGGGCTGAAAAGGATCTTAAAGATCATCTAGTCCCAACACCCCCTGCTATGGACAGGGACACCTCCCACTAGACCAGATTGCTCAAGGTCTTATCCAACCTGATTTTGAACACTGCCAGGACTGGAGTGTCCACAACATCTGTGAGCAACCTATTCCAGTGTTTAACCACCTTCAACTTGTACACATCTTTCTATTGATGCCTTTTCTGCCCTAAAATCACAAGCCAAACAATTAAAAGGATAAAAGTGGTTACCATTTATTGCAGATCCTCCAGGTGTGTTTATGGCAGAATGCACACATGATGTAGGGCTTTGGCACTTTTATAAGTCTAGCAAATTAGCAAAATTGACAAGAATCCCCAATTAGAAGTACAGTTAATGAAGTAATTCCCTCTCTTGCTTTTGCCCCCTACTGAAACCTCCCTCCTTACTTCTAGCCCCACACTGTTTATGTCTAAATACATGGCAAAGTGACTTGGCCTTGGTTCACTGAAGAAACAAGATTGGAATAAGATTCCAGGAATGTGTTTTTCTAACAAAGTACTGAATTCAGCCAAGAAACTGTGCAAATAGCCTACAGAGCTACGAATATATGAAAAATATATAAAAAGCAAAAATCTTTTGGCATCACTATCACTACAGTTCTTTATGAAAGTCCCTTTCCAACTCCCTTGCAGGCCCCATTCAGATACTGGAAGATTGCTGTGAAGAAGTTTCTTTCCTCCAGGCCAAGCAGCCCTGACTTTGTCAGCCCACCTGCTAGAATGTGCTGCTCCTTCAGATCAGGGGCTGCCTAGCACAGTGAAAGTACATCAGGGAGCACGTCAGCCAAGACAGTGTGTCTGGTTTGCTTTCCTAAACTGTATATTCAGTAACAGGATTAGAGATAAAGACAAAAAATGCCTGCCTATTCTTTATGATTTTTTTGTCTCAGCCTTTTTTTTTTTTTTTCTGATCAGATAACCACAGTTCTAGCAATGGGCAGAAAATAACTGGATTTTCATTTTTCTTTGAATATGTAGTAATATGCAAGCACTTTCTTATATGAGTATTTAAAGAATAGCTCTTGAAAGAAAATAAGCCTGGTTTTCCTTCATTAAATACATTTTTATATTTCATTACCACTAGGAAAACTGTGTCATATCCTCCTTGAATTAAATAAAGACATCTTGAAGATTGTACAATGAGAATTTTAATGGTTTAGATTCACTCTTCAAACACTGGCCAAATATCACAATTTCAGATTATTATTAATTTTGTGATGGACTAAATTTTTCTTCCATTTCACTACACTCATTTCCAGAAAATTCTACAGAGATGCCATAAAAAAAAAATTGATAAAGTTTGGAAAAGTATTGAAGGAAGGAAAACATATGTCTCTCATATTCAGGTAATCAGTTACCCTTTGCTCTGGTTCATAAAGCATTCCTTGTGAAATTTAGGTCCTAAAATATTTGTGTCAATACTGTCAATGTGTACCAGGTGGATTCACAAAGTCTGTGGTAAGTGATCAGGTAGTGTGTAACACCATACTGTTAAACATTTCTGTAGCACATCACTTGATAGGTGACTATGGCAGTAACTTTTAACTATAGATTCTGGGGTATTTTTGGTAAATGTTTTTCATCATATATAAATAATGCTTCATCCCACCCTTCAAACGCTTTTACTTAAGATGAGAACCCAACTCTACTAAAAATTACAAAGCTCAGAAAGAAAATGAAAAATGTTACAGGAATGACTACTAATTTTTTCCTGAAACACCATAGCACTAGCTTGTTGTTTGTTTTTTTTTTTTTAATATTCTAATATATGGCAACAGTTATTGTTTAACCTCTCAAGCGTATGTAAGGGAGAAAGGAGCATGACTGTCACATGTAACTACACAAGTGGGAAAAAAAAGGTGAACAGAAAAACAAAGGACTTGGCAAAGAATGAAGAAGAAAACATGTTCTTGGAAATTAATAGGACCACCTATACCTTAAAAAATGAGAGCCTGTATCAATGTTTTCCTTTAAGAAAGCTAACTTGACCAAAGCATTGTAGTGATGGGGGTTAAATGTTATACAGATACTACCTACCCTACCTGAGATTGTTCTCTGAAATTAGTTTGAGTACAGCTTAGACATTGTAAAGACATTTCTCTGCTGGCACAGACTCATACCTAAGGACTGAAAACTAGCAAAAGCAATCCACAGTAATATATGAACATCACTTTATCTTGGTAAAAACAGATGAAACTCTCAATTTACCAGCTAGTTTCAAGTGGTACAGAAAATTATGCATTTCAAAGAAAATGTCTATTAGCCAAAGGAAAAAAAAATAAAAAAGGAAAGAAAAGGAAAGATAAGCTTGCCTATTTTAGATATAATAAGGAGTTATATCTGGAAACACTGTTGTCACTGATATTAATCTTTTCATTAATTTATTTAGCATGAATTCATAATCTGGCTGACATTTTAAGTAAGGTCTCCACTGTGTCTGAAATAATCAGTTTGTTCTGCATGGCAAAACTATTTACTCTTGTTATGTTAAAATGAATCACATTAAGAGAATCTGACTTCAGCTGGCAGTTAATTGAGATCAGGGATACAACACTGGTAATCGTTTTACAAATGAGTTCCCTGTTTGCATTCAGTTCTGACTCTCAGCTCCTAGCAACTGTCAGGTCTTTGTTAATAGATCCTTATCAATGGAATTCTTTAGAATACATGCCTGATGAAATTAAAAGAACATATCTTTTACTATGCTTACTAGTGGCCTTATTGTATGAACTGTTTTTTGACAATCCAGATACATTCTGTCAAGATTATATTTGACCTTAGATAAAGTAATAAGGTTTTAATAATATTTTAACATTAAAACAAAACATAGCTTTTATTTGATTATGTAGCAAGTAATATTTTACTGTCAGACTCATTCGTAAGAAAGCCACTTGTCCTTTAGAAACAGTGTGAGTAAAACGTTCCAGTGCAAATTGCAGCTCATGGAGATCCATGCAGTTATTCCTGCTAACAGAAAGCTCTTATGTGGTACTTTCTGATTAGAACAAACTTAGTCACCTTGAGCAATCTAGAAGGAAAAGGCACACACAGCCCAACTGAAAGATTAGAAGATTGTTCCATCCAACTATTCTATTCTATTCTATTCTATTCTATTCTATTCTATTCTATTCTATTCTATTCTATTCTATTCTATTCTATTCTATTTTATTCTATTCATCCTAATGTTTTATTATGTGCACATTAACTATATATTTCTTCTCAGTAGACTATATGGATCTGCAAGGGAAGAGTTTAACAACAAATGCCAACAGAACTACAGACCAAGCAATCATGGAAGATCACATTAGAAACTCAAAATCTTTCCTTATGTAGTGTATACATCAATTTAAGGACATTGATATTTGCATCCACAATCTTATCTTTTACGCAGCGTGATATGTAGGAATAAAAAATTTGAAAGATTATGGTGTCTCTTTAGTAATCGATGTTTAAAAATGTTGATTTATCCATTTGAATTCAAAAAGTAGAATTAAAACACAATTACTTATAAAATAGCCTAATTCTTTCTAAAATCAGATGCATATGTTGAATTAATTTAAAGGGTTAAGACCCACTCTGTCATTAGTTGTGGATCGTTCAACTCAATTGCTTTCTTCTTCTTAAAATGCAACATTTTTCAATATCTTAGAGTACCAAAACCTTGTGTCCACTTGCAGAGCACACATGTGAAATCCTTTTATCTGACTTCACCTCCTCTATTAACTTCTATATAGGACAGCTAAACTTTTCCAGCGTAACAGATATTTTCTTGAAACTTTCTACATGATTTGGTAATATATTGTTTATGAAAGAGCAAGTTGGTGGCACATTTAGATACGCTCCTGTCACCCTGCACAACCTTACATTCAATCTGCCATCGTAATGAAATACTATATTCATCCTAATGTAATCCTTGGGCAATATTACACCAAGAAATAGGTATTTTGGGTAAATCCTTAAAATTTTGACTCAAGCATTCTTCAGATTTTTTTAGTGTAGACAGTCCCTGTTTCAATATATCATTTCATGTCATGAAACTTCAGGCATAACTCGACAGGAACCATGCAAAATGTTTTTATGGCCCACACTGAAAGATTTACTGCAAGACTACCAATAAAACCAAATGGCAGTTTAGCCAACTACTACTTATTGTGTCAGTCATGTATGTTTTCCTATCAAAGTTGTATCACTTGGAATTAGATTTTTTGCAAATGAAATTCCTCAGTATTGTAATTAAGTAGCATGAAGATATATTGCATGACATTATTCTAAGCAAAATTCTGTTGCATATTTTCACAATAATACCCAGAAGACTGATATGTTATAACACAGTTATGTGCCAACATTTCAGGATAAAATTTCCTCTCTGCCTCCTCACTTTATTTTAGATGTGTTATCTGTCTTCAGTTCAGTTTGAAAAGTTCGAACAAAGTCTATTGCAGTGAGGAAAACCGTAAGTAATGTTAAACACAAACTTGTTTTTGAAATGACAAACAGCTGGTTATAAATCAGACATGCATTCCATGTGCTATTTTTTTCTACACTGTAACAATAACAAAAAGAAACAAAACCAAAAAAAACCCCAACAAAAAATAATGTACTACTGCAAGCATCTACTACTTTTTAAAATATATCCTTTTGTTCTTTGTTTTCAGATTAAAGTACAAGAATAAGAGGATTTTTTCCCTCCATTTTCAAAGCACTAAGCATACCCAGTGCTTCCATTTTCCTCTAAATAAGAATTTATATGCTCATATAAATGGACTGATTTGGAACTAGAAGCTGAAGCAAGTAGATCTAGTAATTTCTGGTTAATCTTCAGATGAAAGTAGGTCCTAAAATTAGGAAGAATTTTCCTAGAATTATTCAGAAAGGTAATTTTTATACAGAGATATTTTCAATCCCAATATTGTATATTACATATGGATACAAATAGTTTTCAACTAAATAAATGTTAGTTATATTTTGGCTCAATAAATAACAGTCGGTTCTGATCCTACAAACAGCTGAGTACCTACACTTTCCTTTGACCAGAGTGGAAATAGAAAATGATCAGCAGCAGCCCCTCAGTATAAAGGATGCTTTAAGATGCTAACACATCTACTAAAATTCCTCCTTCTCCTGCACATTTTTTTCAGATTGCTGGCATATACTATTAATATAAATAAAATGCAATTTAATGCAAAGAATTGTAGTTTTCTGAGGAAATGCAAACTGTAAAAGTTTTTTTCCCTGTCTGTTTATAAAGCTCGAATATGAAAACATTTAAACAGTGTTTAATTAGAAGATTATTAGTTTTATGAACTTCCAAACATGACTGTTTCATTAAGTTCAGATTAAAGGAAAGAACACCAATGTACAAATTGTGCTTATTTTTCCATAAAAAAGAAACACAGTTATTAGATTTCTACAGAAGTCATCACTGTGTCTAACATCAAAATAATATTGAGCCTAAGGATTTTGTAGTAGCATCATGGTTTGACACTGGCCAAAGCCAGGCACTCATCAAAACCATTCACTCATTCTCCTCTGCTATAGTTGAGCAGAGGAAGGGGAAAAAATGAAGGGCTCATGAGTTGAGATAAAAATTAGGAGAAAAGTACTCTAAGAGCAAAATATATTTAAACAGTGTAAAGAAAATTTATTATTAACAGAGTCAGAGGAGGATAATGAGGAACAAACCAAGCCTGTAAAGTACCTTTTCCCCCTCCTTCTCACAGAGAGTGTAGGAATGGTTTCGGTCAGTTTCTCACTTGAAAAACCTTCTTCAGTTCACTTAGGGAGAGGAGTCTCTTTTGCTGTGCTGTGGGGTCCTTCCCACGGGAGACAGTTCTCTGTGAACTTTTCTAGCATGGTTCTAACGTTACAAGTACCAGTCCCTTCTGATGTGCGACAATGTGAGTCCCTCCCACGGGCAAGCAGTCTTCCCAAAACTGATTTGTGTGGGCCACTAGTTCATGGTGTGTAGTCTTTTAAGGATGAGCTGCTCTAGTTTGGAAGCAAGGCTCCTCTTTCCCTATCTCTGGGAACAAGGGTGTCCTTTCTCTGCTCTGGTCTCCCACTAGATTACAGCTTTTTAGTGTCTGCTCGCTCCAGTGTGAGTATGTTTTCCCACAGGCTGTGAGTGAATTTTTGCATCCCCCCATGCATCTCATAACTTACAGGGAGACAATTTGTTGTACTGCAGTTTTGCAATACTTCTTCTTGCAGAAGAATCTCAGCCCTATTGCCTGGAGCACCTTTTCCCCCTCCTTCCTTTCACTGACTTTTGTCTCACCATGTTTTCTCTTTCCACATGTCTTCACTTCCTCCTTTTTCTCTTACTAAAAAGGAAAAAACTCTGCTGCTCCTAAGTACCATTGCCAACAAATTCCACCAGTTCAATGACTTCTGCAGGATTTCACAGCACTGAGAAGTTGATTTTGTCTGAGTTCCATGTTGGGGAATCACTCACCATGCCCCTTGCCGCCAGTCATGTGGTCCCCACTGTGGCACCAGCTCCATTTGGTGCCTTTTTTCATGCAGAGCTCCAAAAAGGAGAAACTGCTGCCACTGCCTCTGCCCTTCTGCTTGCAGTCCAGCTGGTTAAAAGTGGCTGAGCAGGTAAAGTCTGCTGCGAGCTGTGCTGAGATGGCGGCAGCCACATGGCGCTGGCCGCAGTGCCAGACACAGGGCCCCACCACACTGGCACAGCCCCAGCAGCCACCTCGCCACCCCTGGGAAGAAGAACCGTGTGCATTTTTCTCTTCTTAAATATGTCACCACAGAGGTGTTACCAACTTCTCTAATTGGGCCAGCAGCATGTCCATCATCAGAGCCTTGAAGGATTGGCTCTGCTGGACATTGTAGAAGCTTTAAGAAGTTGTTTTTTTNAAAATAAAAATAAAAAGAAAAATAAGAAAAAGAAAAAGAAAAAGAAAAAGAAAAAGAAAGAAGAAAAAGAAAAAGAAAAAGAAAAAGAAAAAGAAGAAAAAGAAAAAGAAAAAGAAAAAGAAAAAGAAAAAGAAAAAGAAAAAGAAAAAGAAAAAGAAAAAGAAAAAGAAGAAAAAGAAAAAGAAGCCAGGCGGTGCTAAACCAACACAAATAGTCCTAATTTTTCTGTTACATATTACATATTATGCAGAACTCAGAATCATCTGGAAGTATCTTGAAATTATTTTGCATCCTCTGTTAAGATGGAAGAACAAAGTATTGTTCATTGGAAAACTACCAAATGTAGAAATTTTGCAGTAGAAACAAATCATAGAATCACGAACAATTACTTGTGGTTTGCCTTAACATCTGTTGCATAGCAATCCAATTGTCGGAATATTTACCCAGAAAGTTGTGGTTAGCTTTCAATTTGACAGGAATTATCCACTGAGCAGAACTGGGTTCTACTCACCAGAATGCATGCATGTTTTATGGAAACTAATTGAATGAAAACAAAAAATAAAAACAATGTTGAATTCCTGAATGTGAGATTATTCCCAGGCTAGGCCGGGATTGTGCAAAACACAGCTACTGTGCAGAGTATAGTGCCAGCATCAAAATAACAGGCAGATATTTATTCTCCTTCTTCAAAGAAAGCTAGAATAATGTCACTTATAATGTCAAGGGTAAAAGATTATAATTTTAAACAAAAAAAATGTCATGTGTACTATCAATCGTAATTAAAGTAAAAAAATCCTCTAACCAAACCCCAAAACAAATGAACAAGCAAACAAATAATCAAAAACCCCACCAAAATTCTAAACATCAATTACCTTCCTGTGATTAGGACTTACTGTAAGCACTTAATGTGTGGGTTGACAATTCTGCTTTTCAAGACTGCTCAGAAGACAAATTTCGGCCATACTATTAAAATATGGATTTTTATTTCATATTTTGTTCTAACACAAAAAACACAGATGAGCAATATCAGAACTAATAAAAAGCAGGTAAGCTAAATCAATATGGCAGATATTTATCAAATTTATAAACAGGACAATCACTTACATGCATTTATTATATAAATAAGAAAAACCATTTTCAAAGACTATGTGAAAGGATAGAACATTGTCTGTGTAATAGTGACATTTATTATTTACAATTCAATTCTTGGATATGCATAAAAAAGGCAACTTTAATTGAAAAAAAAAATATTCCTAAAGTCCCCTTGACAGCTGTTCTAGCAAAAATAATTATCATGTATAAACTCTGAATGTATATAATAAAAATAATGAAAGCAACAACTTTTCATCTTCTGATTTGGCTCAAAAATAGATTGACTTTTTGGGAGCAGTGAAAAAAGTAAACATCATTTGAATAGCCTCTAGCATCTGGTTCCTTATGCTAATTGCTATTATACTAGTATAGAAGAATAACTGAAAAAACTTTACTGCTGTGGTCTTACCAATATTGCTCATATTTTTCTATTGTAGCAAATAGAAAAGGATCTGTTCTGCTTAATACACAAACACAGATATTTTTATAGCCAGAAATAAGAAAAGGTTCTGTTCTGTTTAACACACAAACACAGATATTTTTATAGCCAGAAATATATTTTATTGAGGTAATTATGTAGATTCAGGATCTTCTAAAAATGTATGGCAATTAACACCAGTCAGTGAGCCTACCAAATTATATATCTTTAAAAGAAAAAAATATTATTTTGAGTCATGTGTCTGTGTCTGCACTGATGACTAAGGTTAACCATATAATATCCTTTTAGCTTATGCTTACCCAGTGTTAGCCTTAGAAATACTTTAGCTGACTATGCAGTTAGGTGGTTACTTTCTTCTCTTGAAAATTCTGTTAAAATGGTAGGATTCAGGTCAAAACAGTTCTTCTGTGCTGTCTTGCACTTTTTAAGCAGCAGACATATGCTATATACTGCCTGAGGAGACTGCCAGCAAGAACCCCACAGCTTCCTGCACCTCATTTTCTAACTAATTTTCTATTACCCTTAAGTTGAGACAGTCCTTGAGAACCCTGCTGTCTTTCCTATGTTTGGATATCTGCACATAGATGTTCTCATGTGTCCTTGGTGTCTGTGCTCCTCCAGTGTCAATGAATTCTAGGGTTCATTAAAATTATTTATCCATGTGCATGTAGTGCCATCCAAGATATGTCGTGAAATCCACTTCACCTCTGGACACTGCTGTAGAAGAACATTATTATCCTGTATACCCTTTGTACCATTTGCCAGGCAGATCAATATCTTGGATGCTCTAAGTCATCTGAAGAGATGCTATCTATCTTCAGGGAGCAGGTGTTCTGCTCATCAATGCAGTGAATGAAGCTGGGACACACTGCATCTTTGTAACAGAAATTGTAAAGGAAGTAAAAAAGCAGATTTGTTGGAATGAAAGTATGAAGAACCACAGATATTGTTCCTTTTGGGAAGGAATTTCTCCTTCAAACATAAGAAAATTCAGACTTCTAATAAAATCTGCTTTAAAATGATAACTCTAGGCTTCAATTATGAAAAGGAATTAAACTCTGGTTTAGTGGGAGCTTTTTTTCCATCCAGTAGACCCAATTCTCAGATCATTCTAGTATTTATATTGTTGTCAAACAAAGAGGAACTGTTTCTTATTCACATTAGGAATTTGTATTTTTTTATAAATATGATTCTAAATGCAATGACGACACTTTCCAAAATTTTCATAAATTAATAAGATTCCAGAAAATAAATATTATTTACAGACTCATCTCTCTGATTGAAGGTAAGTAGGTGATATTCTACGTGTTCATTTGCAGCTGTGATGGGTTGATCCTAGCCAGCAGCCAAATACCCATTCTGCCATTCACTCATACCCTTCTACCAGGTGATAAAGTAAAAAATAATAATCACAAAGATACTTGGTTCAAGATAAAGAAAGTTTAATAAGAAAAGCAAAAGCTACTTTTGGAAGCAAAACAAAATAAGAAGCTCTTTCACTACTTTCTACTGGCAGGAAGATATCTAGCCACTTAACTCAGTACATGTACGTGTTACCTGGGAAGATAAACAACATAATCACAAATATTGACCCTCCCTCCCTCTTACCCTGGACTGAGCATAATATCACACAGAGTATGGACCACCTCATTGTTCAGTTTGGGTCAGCTGTCTTGGTTATGCCCACTCCCAGACTCTTGCCCATCCCCAGCCTTCTGAGAGGATGAGAGTAGGGAGTAATGAAAGGGGACCACAGGTAAAAGTGATCCTGAAATAATTTATTGTATATAAAAAGACATTAATTAATTATTATTATTTATTTTAGAAATTTCATCTTTTTATACAGACAGTTGAAAAGCTTATAAATGACTACTTCCCTTTTAGTCTTGTATGTTAAAGTGGAAGAAGGATTGCTGTTGCTACTACCTTTTAATAAATGGTTTAAGTCCTGAAATTGTAGCAGACTAAACAGAAAAAGTAAGAAAATAAGAAAGGTAAAGAGAATCCCAGGCAGCTACTTTAATACTCAACACAAGGACAACTTGAACTGTCTTTTCTTGAATCTCTATCCCCAGAAGAGGGAAATTAAAGATAGTAATGGATTATGTTCTCTTTTCTACACAACTTAGAAAAATAGGAATGCATTAGCATAAAATCTTCCAAAGCCTTTACTTGCCAATCTTTCTCTTCATCTTTGTATTATCTATTCAATCATTAAACTGTTTACAACAGACATAATCCCTTACTCTATGTCTGCTGGCAGAGAAAGTTTTCCTGGACTCTGCTAGATCTATTAAAGCCTATGCTGCTGCCAGTGTCCATTCCTGAATATAGATTATGACTTGCTCACTTGTGCTTCAGCTATTTTCATCCAAATCATGTGTCTTGGTTCAACTGTGGCTTACCACTGCCACATTCACATCACATTTTGGCAGAATGGACATACTTTTCCAGTGATCTCTCATGCCTTTGCTCCCTCTTATTAGAGTCCCTTCTGACATTCCTGCACTTTGTTTTTCTGCTGCGAAGAGCACAGGAGGGTAGAAGTGGAGCATTTTTGTGGATATGAACTTCAGGCAAGTCCATGGTAAGGTAAGCCTGGTTTGGGGGCTTTATTTTGGGAACAGAACCAAACTTTGTGCTAGTCTTGCTTCATCTTTAAGTTTCATGTGATAACATCTCGAGTTAGTTAATGAGTTGATGCACTGGAGTCTTATGACTTGGCATAGTTGTTGTGTGGATTGGAGTGCAAAATAAAGCCTTGACTTCACATGGTACTGTAGACATAACCATCTGAACTACAAATCAAATAGAATTAAACTATTTTCCCTTACTCTAACAGGCTTTTTAACTTATTCAGGTATTCCTGTGGCTCTACAAGAAGTGATGCTACTTTTCTGTGTTTACTATGAAAGACACCTCATGCAGAACCTCTACTTAAGGTAATTACATTTCCTCCATAAAACAGCTGGTCTTCTTAGTGTTTTATGAACAATTTAGGAAAACTACACAATAATGAACAATTGTCCAGATGTAAGTGGCACTAGCTACATACATGCATGACACTAAGAGTGTCTTCTCTATGAAAAGTAGAGTTGATTGCTGTTCTCCAGATGAGTCTTCTGCTATTCTTTATTGTGTTAGAATGAATAATGCAAAGAATCTGTCAGAATGATTTACGTGCTCACTAGAACAATCTGACTGTAGCTAACTATCTCGTGCCTCATTTCTTCTATTCAAAGAGAAAATGAGAAATAGGTACAGGAAGAAACTACAGAGATTTCTCTGCAGTAGAACTGAAAACCATAGCAGTTAACATTTTCTCTTTATTATTGATGGCCTACAAAAAAAAAATTTCTAAGTAGCAAGCTGTGTGTAGATTTGTTAAAAAAATATTAGATTAACTTTCTGGAACCTTGGATAGCTTTGGCCAGTGTCCACTTCCAGCTCCTTGTTAGGTTTTCTATGTATAGTTTTTTTTCTTTTGCCCACTTGTTACACCTTAGAGAAAGACTATGTTGTCACTGAACAATCATAAAAATAATGATTCTTCTATTTGCATTGTCATTCTGCTACAAAAATAAAGCAAGTAGAAGAACAGCTACATACCAATATGAATGGTAAGTATACACTTTTAACCTGCTGTGACCAATAAATGAATGTCCACAACAGAAGGAGGAAAGATGAACTTAACACAGAGGTGACCAGAAGATGGCCTTATTTCTAGATAAATGGTTTCATCAGATGAGTGGATCAACTAGCTGCATGAGATGACCAAATCAAGCGGTTATATCACCCAAATGAATCAACCAATTCCGTAACTCTTTGTCCCTGAGATTATCAGAAGACTGCAAATATATTCCTGAGTTAGGGAGGACAGCATGGAAATGTAGATTTATCTCTCAGCAACTGAAAATATAAGAAGTGGACAATGGTCAAAAGGAGTTTCAAAGAAAGCTGTTGTGGTTTAGTGCCACCCTCAGCCACTTGCTCACTCCCCTCTGTGTCAAGATGGAGAGAGAATCAAAAAAGTGAGAAAACTCATGGGTTGAGATAAAGTCAGTTTCATAGGTAAGGTAGAGGCCACACAAGCAAAGTAAAACAAGGTGTCATTCACTTCTTCCTATGGCAGGCAAGCGTTCAGCCATCCCCAGGACAGCAGGGCTCCATCACATGTAAAAACAACTTGGAAAGACAAATGGCATCCTCAGAATATGCTCCCCTTCTACTTCTTTCCCCAGCTTTAAATGCTGAGCATGATGCCATGCAGAATGGAATATCCCTTGGGTGAGCTGGGGTCAGGGGTGGGGGGATGTGACAGACAGAAAAGACCTTGACTCTGTGTAAGGGTCAGTCACTGCTCAGCAATAACAAAAGTGCCTCTGTATTACCAACACTGTTTCTAGCACAAATCCAAACCACACCCTCATGCAAGTTACTATGAAGAAAATTAACTCTACCTAGGCCAAAATGAGCACAAGAGTAATAGGACGAAGCTCATTTCAACTCATATTCCTTCCTGACAATCAGGCTGCCCCACCTCCTGACAATGAGATAGCATATTATGAGTATCACATTTCTATTCCAATTCAGCTGTATATTTCTATTCCTGTACTCCATTAAACGTAATTTGTACTTGCATTGTAGTACAACTACTTTGCTTTATCACTCATCTAAATTCAAGTCCTGTGCAGCATCAGCTAACCTCAGGAAAGTAAACTTGGTATTAAACACTGTCTTATATTTTGCAGTCATTGGATCATAGGGTCATAAATTTTTGGAATGGATCTTAAAGATCATCTAGTTCCAACCCTCCTGCCATGGGCAGGCACACCTCCCACCAGGCCTTATCCAACCTGTCTTCGAACACTGCCATTGTTGGGGCATGCACAACTCCTCTGGGAATGTGTTCCAGTGTCTCATCACACTTACTACAAATTTTCTTCCTAATAGCTAACTTGAATTTCTCTCTTTCAATTTGTACCCATTACTCCTTGCTCTATCATTGCAAATCCTGACAAATAATTAAAATAACAGTTCCTGACCAATATCTAGAAGAATCTGCCCACATTATATTAGACTCTGACACCTGCTTGTTTTAAATAGTACCTACTACTGTCAGCACTAAATTAACAAAAAAGAGCACTGATACTGAACAGCAAAGAACAGCTCACACCTGGCTAATGTGGAATTAACTGCAGTCATAAACTACATGAGTCATAAAGACAAGAAACACTGGGTCCTATCTTTGCCATACTTCTATCAATATCTCATTCTGGAACTGAAAAATCTGATCTAATTTCAATTCTTAATATTTGCAATACAAATTATAAAATGCAGTGCATTGTAGTAGGATAAATAATCAATACGAGGTACAACTGATTATATAAATATTAACAAATCTTTAGATGTACAGAATTTGTATCATAGAAGCCCTTAGCTACCTACAAAAATTCAGCATTTACCTTCTTCTGTGTCATAAATTATTTGTAATTCTTTGAATTAGCCAGGTAAAAACTGATGCTAAATGCAACATGACTACATCTGCAAAAAAAAGTTGAACCCTTTACTTTAGTGCAAAACCTTTACAGCATAATATTTCTTTATTGTATGACTTAACAATATGAACATGAACTGCCATCAGTAAAATTGTCTCAACTTTGTCATAATAATTATTTTCCTATATATGTTTTTGTTCTCCAGTAGTCCTATATTTAACTGTTTAAAAAGAAATTAATGGGGATAACATGGGTAATGTCTTTATCTTAAAAATATCCTCACTAGTGAAGCTCACCTCTTCACTGCTGTGTATATTGAGTCTGATTTGGCATACTACATAGATAGGAGAGAAAGTATAGTTTTTCTTGATGTTATCTGCCTAGCTTTGTGGCCTCCATTATTATATTTCCTGTTTCTTACTAGTTTTAAGGGATATCTAATGCAGTTAATTGGCTATTTGGAAACAGTGAGATCAATTTCAAATTGCACTGGCAGATGGAGCAAGGATTGAGAATTGGGGTGTCTGAGCTCAGCAGATGATTCAGATCACCTACTGTTCATATCTGCCAAATATTTGAGGAGCAGAAGCCTCGAACTGAGCTGTCAGCACCTAAAACTTCTTTTCAGTTCTTAAATGAGTTGGCAATTCACTCCCTTCCACAGAAGACCTCAAGAGACAAAGTTCATTTGGTGTGTACAGACAGTACAGTGACAGATAAACATTGAATTCAGGGCAATTTAAGCTATCTGTTCATTGGGAAGAAGTGTGTAGACATACCTCAGGGACTTCTCAGTACTAGCATCTGACTCTGCTGCCCTAATATTCTGTTCACTGACTCAGAGATGGATGGTGCCATGGCGTTCTATACACACCTGAAAATAAAATGTTCTCTCTCTCTGTCTTCTTCCATGATGCTATTTAATATATTGACAAGTGATTTTAATTCACTTTTACCTGTGATAAAAAGATCAGACCAATTCTAATATATCTCTGTGTTGTGGTCAGTTATTCTACAAACCATCATTATACATACATATGCATACATGCTAAGTTATAGCATAGAAAAGTCTCTAAATATTAGATCTGTCCCACCATTTCACATTTTTAATATTCCTCTACTCGAACATGTTTCTTGCACATCCCAGTTACAGTTCCTCTACTTGCTTCTGCTCCACTGTATTTCACTTATCTGACAGATAGTATGTTTATTTGCAATGGATTTCAATTTTAACATCCCCTAATTCTGTACTTTCATGGTATGTGGTTAAAGCTATACTTTAAGATCTTGTTGGTCTTTCCCAATCTGATTCTTATTTTTGAAAAATTCATGTCTGGAATTTAAACACAGGTTTTTCTTCTTTTAAAACATGAGCCCTTTCAAGTATTTGACTAATTTCCTTTGTCCCTCTCTGTCTTTTAATATAAATGAATTTGGCCCATTTTGCTTTATTTGCAGCCTTGTATTTGTATTTCTAATTATTCAGCTGCACATATGCTGTATGCATATATATATATATGTTGCCTTGTTTAATGTCACTTCCATGTCTCATTAAGTGTTTAAGTATTTTTTTTTATTATATCCTGAAATTTAATTAGATATTTTACCAGGTCACATTAACAAGACTGACTTTGACTAGCTCCTCTATTTTTTTTCCCCACAATATCCTTTAAACAATATTTTTATCTATTAAAATTTCTATTATTCAGTATTTCTATCACCTGCATGAGATATAGATAATGCCTTCCTCTCTAAATCCCACAGAAAACTTTACCTTATCCTTCAGTTCAATTTTTTCTCTGCTTCTTATAACCAAATTGTCATCTGAGCCTATAGAAGTCTTATATAATATTTTATACAAGTTTTCTATCAATACAAGTTTTCTCCTCTATTGCATCTGCTTGCAATGTCTCAGTTACTTCTCATTACATGTTGTAATGGGATGAGAATTGTCACTGAACTTGAATAATGTGCCATCATGATTCAGAATATGGTAAAGACACACAAATTCAGTTGCCTTAACATATGTATTTGGGACAAGGAACTGCATTTATGCTGCCTTTTGGTATCCAAAACATCTTCATAGAGCTGGTAGATAAGAAATGAAGAAACTCCTGAAGTCTCTGGACCGCAGGCTGGAGTCCAGGCAGGTATTATGAGTCTCTCAAATGATATGCAGATTTTGGTAGCTGCATTCAGCCTAGAATTTAACTAATATACATATATTTTTAGGTAAGTAGCTATTAACACCAGAAGACCAATTTTTGTCTCTGATTTTTAATGTTCTTCATAATGCAAATGAGAGAACCCTTGCTAAGAAATATTACTTTTGCTTTGCAATAGAATGCCCTTTAGAATGATGTCTTACCTTGGCTTAAAAGGCTGAAACTGTGAGAATACATCATATCCCTAGATCAGTTAAACAATGATTTATTACCTCCATGTTAAAAGCCTACTCTTGTCCAGTTTCAGCATCTAACTATCAAATTTCATTAGGCCTCTTTCTGTCAATTTAAAGGAGTACCTGCCAACAAAAAGACACAAACCAACAAACCTACAATGTATTTATTTCTAGGCCATCATTTTGAAAGTTCAAATGTCCCTGGATAAAAGAGAGTGTGATATGTTTTACCACCAGAAAATTGCAGGACTGTCCATGTCTTGGACACTTTCCGTAGTCCTTAGCCATATTTCCTTAGCACTCCTCCTTCACTGCCTTGTAGACAATAAGACTGGACATCAGGATCATCATGGGACATTAGGATCATATATTTAGGATTAACAAAATTTGTACGCTGCATTATGTAATCAGAATTAAAAGCAATGCATAAAATGAAATTAAATATCTGTTCACTAAAAAATAGCCTTCATAAACATTCTTTCCATTATTCCCTTGTGAGAAAAAAAATAAAACAAAACACAAAACCAAAACCAACCAAACAATAATCCACACAACAAACCAAAAATCAGTCAATCAAAAAACCCAAAACAATCAAACCAAACTGAACAACTCCAAGAGAAAAAGAGATTTCAACAAGTTTCCATTAATTTTTTGAATCTCATGCAAAAGAATGAGGGCTAAAATAAAAAGGACAAAACTAATGCAGCAGTTTAAACACTAATACCACAAGTTTGCCTTGGAGGCCTTGGGATCTAATTAATACTTAATTACATTACATAAGAAATCAACAGAGCTTTCCAAGCTGATAAAGACCAGAGCTATCCAGTATAATACTTTTATCCATTTTACTGGAACCACATTCAGATGCATTACCATGTTAGGTGTGTTTCACTTATTAGAATATAAGTAATCCATGACAAATGGCTGACAGTTTAGGAATACAGCATGAAAAACAGATGGAGAAAGACTGATAAATGGATATTGGGACTGAGGATATGAAAAAAGCAATATTAATTACAGTTAGGTTGGCCTGAACAGCCTCAGAATGGACACGTGTACTTTATTTAATATCACAGAATCACACAGAATGGTTGGGATTAGAAGGGACCTGTGGACATCAACCAGAGTAACCCTCTGTTAAAGCAGGTTCACCTGGAGCAGACTTCACAGGATTGTGTCCAGGTGAGTTCTGAGTATCTCCAGAGAAGGAGAGTCCACAACATCTCTGGGCAGCTTGTTCCAGTTCTCAGTCACCCTCAAACTAAAGTTGTTCCTCATCTTCAGATGGAACTTCCTGGTTTTCAGTTTTTACCAGGTGCCCTGCATCCTGTCACTGGGCACCACTGAAAAAGGACTGGTGCCATCCCCTGGGTACCCATCTTTATTATTTGTATGCATTGGTAACAGATCCCTGCACACTCACCTCTTCTCCAGCATAAACAAGCTGAGCTCTCTCATTCGTTTTTCACGTGCCAAGCCACTGTTCGCTGGCAAGGCAGTAAGGGATTAGCTAAGAAGTGTTTTGTTTAAAGCAAAAAGGAACATTCTTTTAATTTTGTTTATTCTCTGGTTGGAGAAAAACATAGAGTAAAGCAGAAAATAAATACAGATGTCAGAAAAATCCAAGATGTATCCTTATTTTTAAAAAGAAAAAAATTGCTGCTTTTACATGCAGACATTTTGAAAATATTATGGAGGCACCAGTGGGCTCTCAAGATGGTTAATCTGTCTATTCTCCTGTGCTTATTTACTTACTGGATGTAAATGCATAATTTTAGCTAAATATCTAAAATTGCAAGGTAGCTACATGGTTTTACAATGCTGCTTAACAGGATACAATCAACTATAGAACAAATATAAAGCTAAAATAGTTTTGCAAGATCTGCATATATAATGTCTTTATTTCAGAGAAATATATATTATGAATATTTATCAGGGTCTGTTCCTTAATACTTTAACTTGATCAACACCTACTACACATTTCCTTGAAAACAATATTAGAATTGTGCAAAATATAAATTATAGCCTAGATTACCATTTATATCAAAGGTGTTGAACAACAGCATTTGTAGATATGTACTGAAATTAATTAGTTTGGACTGAGTAAAATACAACAAGCCTTCTTCTGTGTTATTTTAGTAGTTTCTTGACAAAACAAAATATCCAACATATTCGAATAAGTTTTAAATGACAAGATCTGTGAAATATCTCTCATTCTCACATTATTTTCAGTTCTTTAGGATTTTCATATAAGAATTGAGGAACTTGCTTCTCCTGTCATTATTTAGTTAAAAGCTTCTGGTAGAAAAAAGGAAAACAATCAAATCATCACATTCTCTGGTTTTCTATAAGGCAAAGATCAACTAGAGTTCACATTTTAACAAGGAGTAGGACAGAATATTGATCTGCTCTACAGGAAACAGAGTAGATAAATGACTGATGCCATGGTGGAGCAGTGAGGATCACTCCATGGATGAGCCCAAACAATTTCAATGTATTTCTCTCATCTAGTTCTATATCTCACAGTCCTGCTCTCCATGTCACAAGGTTACAACCAGTTTTACTTTTACAATAGTAAGTATTGGACCCTTAACTGCCCAAATTTTTACGATTTTAACTCATCATAGTGCTCTTAGATATCCTAGATCCAATTCTTTATTCTACCAATAAAAACATAAAAGCTTGCCACAAGACGGCCTAACCATGAACACATTATTTTTAACATGAGATATAATTATGACAATAAAGGATTTGTGGATTTTGTGTTCTAGCATATATTATTGAGTTCTGGAGGGCAATAAAGTAATAAATTGTTTTGACAAACTCATGCGTATCCAGGGAAGTTCACTGATACTGCACACCAATTCTTTTGAAGCGTTTTGTGCATTTCAGAATTTCTAAGACTTTTGTTAACTTCACATGACTTCTGAGCAAGATGAAATAGGGTTTTTCAACAGTCATTCACAAAGGGTTACAAAAAACTATTTACTTCCTACTTGAAACTTGACTACTGAAATACCATTAGTATTTTGTAAGCTTGTGTAATTTTCAGTAACTGTCAGTAAGTTTCTGACAACACAAAACAATCTGATATGCTTGTGTAATGTTGGATGAGTTTCCAAATGCCCTGAAAGTTTCTGTCTATAATCCATATAATCATGGATATTTGAGGTTGTAAGGGCTCTCTTGAGATCACCTAGTCCAATACATTAAGCTAAAGGCTCCCCAGTACTATGTCCAGAAGGGTTTTCAATATTTCTACCAATGCAGACTCCATAACCTCCCTGAGCATCCTGTTCCAGTGCTTAGTCATCCTCTCAATGGAAAGAATATTCTTATGTTCAGGTTGAAATTCATATTTTTCTAGTTTGTGTCCATTACTTCCTGCCCTCTCCTTGGGCACCACTGAAAAGAGTCTCTGTCTTCATTGCACACTTCTATTGATTATTTAAATAGAGGGATGAGAGAACAGTGAGTTTTCTTTCTTCAAACTGAATAATCCAAACATTCTCATCCTTTCCTCAAATGACAGATGCTTCCATCCCTTGATCATATTCTTGGGTAGTTCAACACTGGACACAATACCCTGGATATAAGATAATCACACTGCTTTAAAAATTATTAATTAATTTATCAGTTAATAAATCAATATCCACAGTCCATCTTTGCTTACTGCATAAAATTATGCTCCCTCACATTAAAATGCTTCACAAGAACATCACGCATTCCTACTTCTATTTCCTGTAGTTTTTCCTTTTATATGGGGTTGGAATTCCCTTTTCAGAACAGAACTGAATGCCCTGAAATATCTCAAATGTCAGGAAGATGTAAGTTGTTGCACTGAAGCATTCATAAAATGCAAACCTCACACCCAGCAGAAATTCTTTGTCTGTACTTTTTTTTGGTTTATCACTAGGTAGGTCATGTTTGAACCATAAGCTTACTTAGACATAGCTGCATTAAAAGATAACACCTCTTTTCACCAAATTCTCTCTCACTGACATTGAAATAGACAAGCAAATATCTTCATGGCTCTCAAAGTACAAGATTTCTAAGGTGACAGTGAAAACAAGAAAGTGTAAAGGTGGGAGAGTGCAGTAAAAGCTTAAGAAAATAAATTGCATTGTCATGTGTGAAGTGATGAAAGAACAAGTGTCTTGGGTTTTTTTTTTTTAATGTATTTAGAATTCTGATTTACAGTTCCATGTGCAAGGAGATAAAATATACTATATATTTTATATATATATATATATAAAATATATACTATAATTATTATATCTAATGAACTGCATTAGGGGTGGGAAAGAATCATGTCTTAATAAGTGAATTTTTACAATAAATGCAAGGATGCAAATTTTGAGGAAACCTGTAGAAAAGCATGTTCCTTCCTGCACAAATTTAAATTCCAATACCATGCAATCAAACATATCACAAAGGTTTTCAAATATCTTGCTCCAGATCATATGAGTAGCATTTAAAATTCAAATCATCCTGACTTCAGATATTATCAAGTGAATCAACTGGAACATTGAGCATTTTCATTTATAGTTCTAGTCTTTTTTTTTTATTGCAGGCAGACACAGACATAATATTTCCTACGGATATAGGAAAATAAAAGCATACAAAACAAGCTTTGGCCATTTGTGAAAGCAAAGTTATAAACATCTTTTAACCAATGTTTGCAGAGGAAAGAGATAACAACTTGTCAACTGCAGAAGCCTTCATAGCTATTCAGGATTTCCAATCACTGTAAAAGGCTGCCATCTACTGGAAAATATTTAATTAAATCCTAAAGCCATCTTTAAGAGTGTCCATCAAATATCAGATTGCTCTTATTGTCAATGGAACAAAAAGAGTCCTTTGATATTTCAAGAGGCCTCTTTTTGGTCCTTGAGTTTAATAATTAAACAATTTGCATAGGACAAGTGATTATAGATTTTAAAATAGCAATAATGAAGAACTAAAATTTTACATTGTTTTTTATCAGAGGGCATAATGGGCATAACTTAAATACATGACTATTTCATTAGGAAATTATTTAATGCCAGAAAAATTCTGACTTCCTGCAGCCTCAAGGACAGATATCCATTTTTTATGAAAGAAATGCATGACTGTGATTAATCATAAAATGTTTAGTCAGACTCAATATTTTGCAGTCAGATAGTGAGAGTTAGTATCTTCCAGAAGTCATTGAAAATGACATCTAGAAAACTTTGGAAGTCATTAAGTGAGCAACATGCATGGACCTTTTAAAGATGACTTAATTGGCAAAGACATAGCACTATATTTCTCCACCTTTATTTTCTTCTTGTGAAGGCAAAGGAGGTAGTGTTGCAGAGATGTCCCATGCCACCTCATCAGATCTACAGAGACAATAGAGCCATGATGTTACTTGGTCCCTTTCAAGAAAGAATTATTTCTGTGGGTTCTTGGACCTATTTATTAATAAGAATGATGCTTAGTTCCTTCTTATCATAGCCAGGGTCAACAGGGCAAAGCAATAATGTTGCACTCCATGCCACATACAGTCCTTGAATTACTTCAATCTAAACCTATCCCTAGACATGTGTATTCATAAAGTTAAATGAAAATGAGAATTTTGTTGGTTGGAACTCACTTACTTGTATATAGCCACCTGTTTTAAAACTGTTTTTATCAGGACTATCTAACAATTTCTTTTCCTAAAGCAGCTGGGCACTTAATCCTGCACATGCTTAAAGTGAAATGTAGAAATTTAACTCAACTACCTTTATTAACATCTAGTGTGTGTTATTAATGTAGTTAAGGTAGTGCCAATTAGTTACCTATTAAATGACAATCATTTAGCAATTAAGTTAAACATACCCAAGCATTACAGAGTATAATCCTAAGTAAAAATGAATTACAGAATGAAACCAACTGTGTATCAAAGAAAACAGATCTGGGAATAACTAATGACCATTTTAAGAATAAAGGGAAACACTCTGGGAAAGACATCAGTTTTAGTGTTCTGGGTTTCTCTTTTAGAGTTATGATAGTGTAAACCTCTGTACTGTACTTGCTTTATGTCTCAGTCTTTATATATTGTTTTGGTTGAGATCTGACTATTTGCTTGATTAAGCAATCCTTTTTGTCTATATAAAGTTTAGCTGATGAAAGGAGCAGTCAAATTGATTTTAATTATTTTTCTAAGAATAGAAAAGTGTATGGAAAAACATACTTTCCATACTTACCAAAGACATACCAAAAATTGAATCCTTGCCTGTAAAAGAACACACTAACAGTTCTCATGGCTTACAAAAAGCTTAAATATTTGCTTTGAAAAGGTGCAAAAAATATAAAGAAAAAACCACACATACAAAGTCTTTGTCAGAGAATTCTTTAATGGGAAGATATTTTATCCAATTTTTTTTGTTTATTTTGTCATCAATATTAATGATATTTTTGAAATTTATTCATCTTAAAAAAGACTGAGAAAGGAGGTGTTTACATGCAAAGGAATGCATGTAAATGCTCTTTTGTTTAAAAATAAAATTAAACCAAAATAACTAAGCTCTTATCCAAAAATTATTGACCTAAATGCAAATTAGAACTAGTTGAAAATATTTCATTATTTAGTCCATTACAAAAAAATATTTAACAACAAAAAATAAAAAAAAAGAGACTTGAAACTCTTTTAATAAGTGGTAGATTTCACACACACCAGGAGAGAAAGATCCTCAAATAGATATGCCTGTGTGATTTACACCTAAAAGCTACTAATCTTGCTTTTGGAAATAAGATAGAAAAATGTGAGAATGAGACAACATTAACTATTCTCAAGTCACAGGCTTGAACTTTCTTTGTGTTTTCTTTCCAATTCTATCATCACACACAACTTCTCTGGGCAAGCTGTTCCAGTGCCTCATCACCCTCACAGTAAAGAATTTCTTCCTAATATCTAAACTAAACTTACTCTCTTTCAGTTTGAAGCCATTCCCATTGTCATGTAAAACATCCCTCTCCAGTTTTCTTGTGGGCTCCCTTCAGATTCTGGAAGGCCACAATTAGTTCTCCCTGAAAAATGAAAAAATCGAGACTGAAAAATTTCAATTAGTTGTAGGAAAAGTGCTCCATCCCTATAAACTTTGTGGCTGTCCTTTATTTTTTTTAAGGCCAGGTTGGATGTAGCTCTGAGTAACCTGGTCTAGTGGAAGGTGTCCCTGTCAATGGCAGGGGTTTGGAACTTGACAATATTTAAGGGCCCATCCATCCCTTACCCTTCTATGATTTGATGATTATCTGCTCACACAACTTTCTCCGGAGGAAATACTGGACCATCGCATGTAAGAATTCCTAGGAAGATGGCAACAGAAAACAGAGACAATAGAGAAAGCTCTTGTGGAAGAAGAAAGTTTAAAATCTGAAACAAAACAAAAGAAAAAACAGAAAGCCCACCACTTTAAAATTTGTACAGATGTGAGAAAGTGGCTGGAAGCCACAGAGAAGCAAACCTGTCAGGCTCTCAGCTTTCATGCTGAGATGGAGTGTGCTGACATAACTGCCTTAATATTTAAAGCTCTCATCTCTTCTGGCTATTGATTTGGAGAATAACTCATGCAACACAGATATATGCTGTAGAAGCCTGCTGAAGAGGTCTGCATACCATGTGGAAAATGTGACTCCCTTGCTGCTAACACTAACTGACACTGGTGACTGGGAGAGACTGATAAGATTCGCTGGAGGGAAAGAAGAGTTATTATACCAAAATAATAGGATTCAATTGTTGCCTCACTTGAGTCTTACCCAATCTTGACAGAAGTAGCTCAGCACAGTTTATAAACAGTTTAGAGGAAAAAACAGGGAAACAGATGTGCCCTTTCTTACAAAAGGAAAGTACATTTCATATACTGGGAGATTCTGAACTGGTTGTAGCAAATGCATCTGGATTCAGATGCTGCTACTTCTGCATTATGTTAGAGTTATTAAGCTTTTCCATCCTAATCAAGTGTCTCGGCACAAAGAAATAAAGCCTAGATTTGCTCCAGTACTTTTATGCCTGATCCTTTTACCAGTGATTCAACATTTGTTTTCACACAGGGAAAATAATAAAAAAGTCTTTAAACACTACATTGATCATCAGAAAGCAGCTCAGTGGTAGATACATAAAGCAGAATCCTCTTTGTAACAAAGAGATCAAAATGAATTTGGATGTAGAAAGATTATATTCTAGGACAATTTACAGACATATCCTTTCTGAATCTCTCTTTGAAGAAAGAACAATGAAGTCTGCTGTTCTTTTTGTTTTAGTTCCTTTAGTCACCAGTATGGCAAGAGCCACAGGCATAAGACTGCCTTTTTATAGCAGATGTGACAGTAACCAAGTGAATCCACTGTCTTTTAAAAAGATGAGTTTCACAAAAGCCACATGAAATATCCCAGTTTACTGCCACATTTTTCCCTGACAAAGTGTTAGTCAGTGACACCATACTCACCAAATAACTGCCTGGTTATTTGGGAAGAATCCATTATGATCTGACTTTTTCTAAGCATTGTCTCTTTCTCTTTGCCTTGTGCAAGTCTTGCTGATACTCTTCCTAAACCTAGTGAATATAGATACTTTCACAATCTGAATTCAAACCAGTTAGAATCATCCTATTCCTGATGATAATGGGCATAGCAGATGCATTTAGTGTACATGACAATTATTTGAGTTCCTCTGTAAAATCCCTATGCATCTGGCAAGCAAAGTAATAACAACTTACAATTCTAGTAAAAATTAATATTAGTTTTAACATTTTCATATTTAAATCTTTTTTCCAAACTATAAATCTCCACAGAAAACCAACTGTGAGGTGCAACCACTGTGGTCCAAAGAGAACAGGATGTGGCAGGTGAACATTCTAAGTGCAATTACAAATCTTCCAGCTGGATGAAAGAAATGCAGCCAGGGCATTTGAGAAATAATGCTGATATATGTTACTAAGGTGTTTGCAATAATAAGAATACATTAACATGCTTTACAGATTGAAAAATATCACAAATTGGCATGTACTGTCCTCCAACAACTGGATTTTCCCTGTGAATGCTGTAGTGACAGCTGCTAGATATGTTTACATTTTCAGTAGTGATATGGAGAAGAACAATACACTAAATATTGCCTACTTTGAAATATTACCTTAAAGTAAATTTTATAAATATCTCCAGCATATAAAAAGATGATAAGTACTTACAAACATGAACAGCAAATGATCTAAAAAATAATTACACTGGAAGATTTTGAGGAAAAACTAAACAGAAAAAATAAGTAATTTTATATGTTTCTGTTTGACATGTTAGTTATGTAGAAATGCCTACACTCAATAGCAAATTACTTTTGAACAATATTCCTCATTTTTTATATGCCAGTTAATTGATGAAGCAAGTTTCACTACAACTGATTCTTCTTGTCAAGGACTTGTTTTTATTCAGGCCAAGACATTACTGTTTGATTTGAGTGGTGTACAAAATATATTTTACTCTCATGGCAGATCTAGCTACTCATTTTGGAGTTCAGTTCTGGATGAGGTGAAACCTAGAGGTTAAGAGAGACCAAAAAAATTATTTCTTGAACTGAGATATTTTTGTGTGCAATTTTTAACTCATCATTATAAGTTCCCATTTTCCTTGAAGAACAAAGGAAACTAGGCAAAGGTCCTTACACATTAATGGCCCTAAAAAATGAGATAGGAGGGCATATTTAAACTAAAAGTTAAAATGTGGGAGGACCTTGTGACATCTCACCCCTAAGAAAGAAGAAAGAACCTAAAATTTATAAATGCTCATGATCGAAGCAAATGTTCATGACAGAAGTCTGAGGATCCATAATGAGAAAGTTTTATTGGTAAATTACACACTTGACATGGAAATTGGAATGTTAGTTCCTGGCCCACTACATAAGGATATGGAAGTGG
>VZRX01010027.1:78261-148867 GCA_013398075.1 Notiomystis cincta
GGAAGGGGGGGAAGGGCAGGGCAGGGCAGGGCAGGGCAGGGCAGGGCAGGGAAGGATGACTAGTCCTGGTTCCAGACTTGATCCTGTTGATGGGATGTCCAGCGCTCCAGCACTACCTCGGCTTGGGGATGGTGGTTTCTCAACCCTAAAGATATGTTCCTCACTTTCTATGCAGATTAATTATTGTGCTCTGTCCATTCTGGAAAGAAGTCAGAAGGTTTCAGGGGTCTTTTGCAGTCTTGATCCCTCTCTGCAGTCCATGCCTGCTTGGCCTCATTCCTGGTCTTGTGTTGTCTTTCTCTTTGGCTGTGTCCCTGTGGACTAGAGCAAGGATGTTTGTCCCAGAAAAATGCTGCTGTGCATCCACCTGGTCCCTGTCTCCAATCAAAACTCTATTTTTTTTCTCATGTCATATTAATACCAACGGTCCTTAGCTCTAATATCAAGAGTTCTTATCTGCTCTATCTGTCCTTGGTTGGATTTACAGCCATCTAGCTATTGAGACAAACAAATTAGCCCCTTATTTTCCGGGATTCTACAGACGTCTCCACAGTAACTGGTAAAAACAAATATAATTTGGAGGTTATTTTATGTAAAACATCAAGACTCCATTTTATTATATGTTTTAAAAGTAAATTAGAGTGTTACCTTGAAATAAGGAATTGAGTTCAATTGTTGAAGTTGCTGTAAAATCAAGATCAAGCATTTTTTTCTCATGATACTTTTTCAAACTACTACCAAGCATTCCTGGAACTTCAAGAAATAAAATTTTTTGAGCTGTTTGGTTTACTCGGTTGTTTCGGATCATCTGCTGACTCCCAGGGACAAGATTGAAATAACTTCAGCACAGCAGGCACAGTGGGCAGGAGGAACAACAGCAAACAAGTTCAACATGTGAGAATCATACCTATAAAGTTCCTGGGGAGTGTTCATAGCTACATCGTTTCTAGAAGATTGATTAACTGTGGGAAATGATAAACTGCCTGGAAAAGCACATGCTGGGGAGGCAGGAATTTCAAAGACATATTTCTGACACCAAAGAGACTACTGTACCAAAGCACTGCATTGCAGGTCCAAAGAAAGCAAACAGTTCTGTTTGAAGATCACAAACACGTAAATTTGCTCTTGACGAAATATAAAGACAGCATTTGATGGCCAGACAATAAATTTCTGGGATTTTTCCCCATCTACATTTTATTGTAAGCTCAATATTATTTCCAAAATGCATCAATTTTTTTTTAATTTAGGCAAAGAGTCTGCACATTTCTGAGTTCAGATAGATTTTCAAAGTAAAGCTGATATAAAGAGGAAAATTATTTTAGCTTTCAGTTGTATAACCTTCATCTGTCTTTGTAATACAGGAGTAATAATAGTCTTTCAGTTTGTGTTTAAAATAGCTGGTAACATTTAAGAATATATATACATGTATTCTGTTTCTTTCTATTGAAATACTTCTTAGTTATTTGAACTCATTGAAAAGTTTGTTTTAAAATAAAGTATATCATGGATTATTAAATCTCTTTTAATACCTTCTTTAAGCTCATATCTCAACTAACCATAATAATACTGTCAGTCTACCAAATACATCAGTGGCAATACTGATATTTTCTAATGCCATTACAGTTTTAATATTTCTCAATTTTATGTTCCAGTTGTGTTTTAATCCTAGTCAACAACTCAGAACTATTCAACAGCCCACTCACTGCCCTCCACACCCCAAGTGGGATGAGGAAAAAATCAGAAAAGAAAATAAAACTCGTGGGTTTAGATGAGAACAGTTTATTAAGTCAGAGAAAATAAACTACAAATATACTTTACTAAGAATAATAAATATTAAAAATAATGAAAAAGAGCAAGGCACAAAACCCAAGAGAAAATGAAGATGCTCAAAGCAATTGCTCACCATCCATTGACAAATGGTGCCATGCTGTGCCATGCCATGCCATCTCCAAGCAGTGATTAGCCTCTCCCAGCCAGCTATCCCCAGTTTATATACTGGGCACAAAGTCCATGGTGTGGAACATCCCTTTGGCCTGTTTGCTTCAGCTGTCCCAGCTACACTACCCAGCAGCTTCTTGAACATCTCCAGAGCAACAGAGCATGAGACACTGAAACATCCTGGATTCAGGGTGAACATTGCTTAGGAACAACTGAATCATTGTGTTATCAACTTTATTCTCCTACTAAATCCAAAACACAGCACTGTAGCAGCTACTAAGAAGAAAAACAATTCTATCCCAGATGAAACCAGGACAGTTGCTCATAAATAAGAAAAAAAGAGTTGGACAGTCACAGAAATCATTTAAAACACTCTCCTGCTCAGGCAGGGTCAACACAACCTGGATCACCTACAGAATGTTTTGAGGGTTTTAGTTTTTTTACAAACTTGGTTTCTTACTCTGCTTGTCCTTTCTTTTTGTATACTAATATCACTCACTTCTGGTAAACTTTCGCCATACATTATGATTATAACTACTTTGTTGTTCTCTATTTTCTTGTAAAAAGAGAAAATTATAATTAAGACATCTATTGAATGAGGTGCTTTCACAACTATCTTCACCAAAGTTTTAATCTACTCTGTTTATCAGGATGTAGATAGATTGAGGGGGCTAGTTGATGTCTCATATTTAATTCTTCTTTCTATATTATACCTTTATTTTTTCTTTGTTTGTAAAATTAAATTCTGGATTACAAAAAAATGTGATGTTCACCATGTTGTAGCATTCTGTTGTACACAGTAAGAGAAACTTACTTCAAATTAATAACACAGGTAAACAATGAGAATTAAAAGACAGTGCAGTCATTTACTTTTCAGAGGCCATAAATTAACTCTTTTTTTTAACACTTGGTTAAAAAATCATGTTTTTTAACTTTGCTGCCTCTTAATTTTTTTTCTCAATTCTGAGGTAAATTAAAGCTTCTCAAATGAAATCAATCTTGTTCAAATAAACAGAAAATTGAATAACATACAAGTGAAAAAGAACAACAGGTTGCAAACTGTTAATTTTTATCATTTCTTGAATAAATCATCATTGTAGTTATAGACAGCTGCTGGGCAGCTTCCCTATTGTGTTGTAGTTTCTATCACTTATAACGTGACCAGCTTCCAGAAGTGTGTTGCATCAGAAGCTCACATTATTTTCAAAATAAAGTCATAGTTTGAAGATTGTGAAATGCCATTATCTAGTAACAATAGAATGAAAAAAAATTGGAATGACTACACTATTCACAGTTTATATTGCAGAATTTATTACAAGTCATTCAGAGGAAAAATTAAACTTTGTATTTGTGTTTTCTCTCCTAATCTATTCAGGAAACACTCTTTCAAACACACACCTGCTCTTTCTTTTAACAATTTAATTTAAGTTGATATTTTAGGTAAATTGTTTTATAAATATGAGACTAAACTTTGTTTGGAAAGTTATGTTTTCCCAGAACTAAGCAATTTATCTTTTTTTTTTTTCTCCTATTAAGAATGCCATCATTTAAGCATTAAAAAAATAATAATTATCCCTCAACCCCTACATTTTCAGCTTTCAGGAACTAAGAATATTGTTAATATTTTTTACTGAAAACTGATTAAGTGTCAGAAAATTCAGAACAATTTATATAAGTATTTAGCCATAAATTATGTAAAAACTCTTGTTTCTAAAAAATAAAATTTTGTCTTTTGATTTCTTTTAAAAGTAAATGTTCTAGAAGATTAACTCATTAGAAACCAAAGTGAAGCAAACCCAGAATAACCAACAATTTCCTAATAGTACTACAAACTGATATTTTTCTCAGAAACAAGGTAAAATGGTGCATATGTCTACTTGTCTCACATTATCTCCATATAGTTTCTTCATTACAAAACCATTTTAAGGGAAGAGAAAATTAAGTTTGATTTCATCTTGGGCACCACAGAGTGACATTTTACCTGCTCTCCTTTCACCCCCACCATCGTTTAACATCTGTTTAGTTGCAAGACAGCTTGAAACTAATGAACAAAGTTGTCCTTTGTAGGTACTGTGCTTGATTTTTACCCAGTCCCTCAACCCATTCATAGCTATTACCCAGAGGCAGCTCTTCACAATCTATCCTTTCCTTAACACAGAGTAGCACCTCCATCTCTCCTTCCCAGGCTGTCACTTCTGAAAATCTTGTGGCCCTAAATTGCAGAGTTCCTGTCGTGTAACTCATTCCACCATGTTCCTATGATAGCAAACAAATCAGTTTTCTGGTTTCAGCAGGACTCCCAACTGCTGTTCATTACCCATCTGGTAATGAACTGCGCCGGTGTAGTGGCACTTCAGCTGGGCTTTTGGCCTCTTCACTTTTTGGAAGGCATGCTCTCTAATTCCTTTGGGAAGATTAACAGGCATTTCCCTGATATTCACCAAAGTGCTCTTGTTTCCTTGTTCCTTACCGAGGTCCAATAAAGCATCTCCTCTGGGGTAAGAATTAGATTCTTAACACAATCTATCATCTTCTTTCTGATTACCAAATACATAACAGTTTTTGTACCGTGACTGGGTCTTCAATTAGTAACCTTGACTCCTCCTTTTCATGGACACATAATTTTTGGTTGACTGTAGAATATTTCA
This sequence comes from Notiomystis cincta, assembly GCA_013398075.1. Classification (NCBI taxonomy): domain Eukaryota; kingdom Metazoa; phylum Chordata; class Aves; order Passeriformes; family Notiomystidae; genus Notiomystis; species Notiomystis cincta. Next base: position 82,848 of record VZRX01010027.1, read on the forward strand.
TCATCAAGACAGATTCACACAGAAGAAACTCCACAGATACCATGTACCTAATATCCAGANTCTCCATTTCATGGACACATAATTTTTGGTTGACTGTAGAATATTTCATCATCAAGACAGATTCACACAGAAGAAACTCCACAGATACCATGTACCTAATATCCAGATACTCCTTCAGCCATATGACATCCTGAAACCTACCCCTTTCACACAGGTAATAGAAAATAAAAGAAAATGTCACGTTCATAGCATGGTCTGTAAAAATATAGAATTTTTATCAGAGATTTTTTTGTCTTGAATGTCCTCTGAAATTTTCAAGCCTTCTTTTAAAAATTACTAGCTTTAATCATAAAAGTGTAGTAGAAGATTGTTGACAGTTGAAGAAACAGTTTTTAGGCCAAAAGCCTGTCTGATTATATACAAGTTCACACACATACATGTTACTCTATTTTCCTCTTGTTCTACTTATTCTTTTTATAACAAAATGACATTCTATTTATATCAAAATTTTAGAAGCTATATGTTTACATTAAATATTTAAATCAATCTGTATGAAGAAAACTTGATCTGCCTTTTTACTGAACCCCTACAATTTAAATGGAGTTGCTGGTGATTGATACCTTTGAAAGCAGTATTATGTATCAGATTAGGCATTTATGTTGAAGGATTTGAATTAATAACTGATTGTTATTGACTTTTCCTCCTTGTCTAGTACTTATTGTTTGCATTTTCATTATAAATTTGCTATTGCAAAAGATACTGCAGAATCTGTTGCAATGCAATGGAATCAGCTTCTTATTTTTTTATTCCCAAAAATATTGTCTTTCAGTACCTTCATTTATGAATGTTTTGAATATTTTTATCTTGTTAAGATAGTTGTACTAGTATTTCTCTTTTCTTACAGTTAGTATATTTAGTTTGAGTAGCTAAAAAGAAGAGATTGCAAGATACATTAGAAAAATGTTTTTTCAAGACCTTTGTTTCAGACACTGCAATAGAATGATTACTGAAACATTTTAATGCATAGAACTGTGGTTCTTTAATTTTTAATCCAAAGTTGATCACTAAGTGCATTTTCTAGAAAAGTTGATCTTCAGCCAGAGACAAATTACAAAAATGTTATGTAACCCTTTATGCAATGATTAAGGTATACGTGAATCCAGTATGAAATAATCATGTTATAATGATAATAGTGGAGAGAAATGTAAACACAAAAACAGTTTCTGAAAGAAGTAGCTGAAAGCTCGGAGATGTGAATACGCAGAGATGAATTAAAAGGGACAGCCAGAATAAATGCTTTCACATTCCTTTTATTCCAGTGGCAATAAGTAACAGAAAATAACAGAAAATTACTTGGCCTGAACAAACAAAACAGAAAAGTTTGAAATATTGCAGTACTTACCAATAGCATATTTCCAGTGCATACCCAACCACAGTTGCAGTAAACAAGCTTTTGAGGATCCAACAGTGTATAGCCAAGTATAGACATGATTTTATGGACACAGATTTACACAAGATTGTAGCATAAAGAATATAACTTATATTTAAGTGTTACAGAATAAGAATAAATATAAGTACTTGGTATTTGACTTATTCATAAAATAGTGGATGGAGGATTTTTACATGGGTGAATTGAAACATGAGGATATTTAGTTTTGAACTAAGTTACACATTAAATGTAATGGCTTGATTTGGACTAATGACTATCATATATTTTTATTTCCACATATACACAGTATATAAAAATTTTGTTTCGGCTACAGAAAAATTAAAGTTTTAGAAAAGCTATGACATTTTGCTTTCTCTGTCTTTAGAGAAAATGTTTCAATTTGAGATGTAACAAAAGCACATTACAAAGTAATCAATCACAAGAGTGTAGATTTCCAGACTCTATATTTTCATCTCATTCGTTTGACTCTATATTCTCATCTCTTGTACTAAATGTTTATTCTGTGCTTACCAATATAGACTGGTGCTAACTGCAGGTACTTAATGAACAGCAGAGTACAGTTTAACTATATGTAGAAGGAAAGATATTTGAGATACAGGAAAAAAAGAAACCCCAACGAAAGAACCAACAAACCAACCAACAAAAAAAAGCCCCCAAAATTTCCCAAATCAAAAAACTCAGAAACAAGATTTAAAATAAAATTTAAAAAAAAAATAAATCAAATAGAGAGCTAAGTGACATAAGAATTTAAGAAAGGTTCCTGAAATATTGCAAAAAAGTGAAGTGCAGGAAGGCTAAATAGGCTATGTTTTCATCCCCGTGCAGGCATAGGGGTATTCCTTGCAATAAAATTTACAGTGCCCATATTAGCACTGTACCCTTGGCAAAGAGAAAGCTACATTTCAAATTTACAGCCATTAAACCATATTTCATTGTGTCTTTAGGCTATCATAAATATTATTTTAATAGATCTTTTACATGTAATTGAAGAAACAGGGGTTCAAAAGGGATAAATTTCTACATGCAGCTCTCTTTTTTGTTTATTTCCCAAGTTGAATATGCTGCCAGAGAAAGTTCACATAACTTATATTCCTGTTAATAAGAGTCAGTCTTAAGAAAAGGATGCTTTTATACTAAACTTAACCTTTATTATCTGTTCCTTCATCGTGAGTGATTCCAATTCTATAATCATCTGTACTGAAGGTCAGACACAAATCCGAAAAATTGACTATGAAAATTTCACCCAGTTCCCTATGGGCTGATCAATATTCTTATCACAAGCAATGCTATTTTTATACCCTTCCCAGGCATTAAAATTGCCAAAAACTGATAACATTTGTGATCTACAGCCAGAGTCTGCAGTACTGTCTTGGTTCTGGAATGGTATTCTCCAAATTAGCATTCCCACTAAAACCACATAGCTGCTCACTCCCTCCTCTTCCTCCTCCTCCTCCAAGTGGAAGCACAAAAGGCAAAGGTCACAGGTTGAGATAAGAACATTTAACTGGAATCAACCATGAGGGAAGAAAAAAAAAACAATGACAGCAACAGTATTAATACAAAAGGTTTAAGATGAAGAAATTATTTACATGGAAAGCCTACAGCAGTAAACAAACAGGGATCTGTTCTTCTCCACTCCCCTTTCTCCTGAGCAGGCAGAACACCTTTCTCCTCAGAAGTGAAAGTCCCTTTCCCTTGCCCCCATTATTGGCATGAGGTGGTAATCAAATAACATCAGGGTCCTTATCACTCTTGGCTATTGCAAAAAATTAACCCTGTCCCAGCCAAAATCAGGTCAAATATTCACTAATCATTTTGTTTTCTTACTAATTAAAATAAGAATAAGGAAAGGTTATGCATAAGGTGGAGGGGTTTAGTGAGATTTTATGTGACAAAGGAAAAATGTTTGAAACAGTCAATTTATTTTTGGCAATCCTTTGAAATTCCCAGTGTCTATTTGTTTAATTAATACAGACTATTGCTTCTAATTGTACTAAAGTTACATCATTCCTTCTTTTATTATTGGTACCATAGATGTTGCTCTCATTTATGCAGGGTTTTTCAAAATGCTCTTAATATATATTTTTCCTTTCTATCACTGCAAAAATCTCTGTATTTTTGTTCCCAGTCAGGTCTGGTAATTACAGAAGAAAATATAACCAACCTTTTCTTTACCTAGTGATCTGGAAAAGCAGATCTCATTCACAGGACACATTTTGGCAACAGTGAAGTTTCAAAATACTGATATAAGAAACAAAATATTTTCATTTTAACGTGATTAATCTATCACTCTTCCTTTTACCTAAAACTAATTATTAAACAATAGAAAAAATATTAATTAACTCAATATTTTACAAGAACAAGGGAGACCTCAACTGGGTCTGTGGAGCAAGACTCACTTCACACTAAGTGATCAAAAGCTAGTTGACATAACATTTATAGAAGGTACTTTATTCTGTAGTATAAAGTTGATAGCCATATGCAAAAGTTTCTATATAAGAAAAAAACTATTATCAAATACAGGGAAAAAATAGAAAGATATGGATACCTAATGCTTCCTTAGTTCATTCACTTCCCACCAGATAATGAATGCAACCATCAGAGTTTAAAAGTTCATTTAATTAAATACTGATGATGAACCCAAATTCAAGGTGAGAACAATACAAATTATCTGGGAAAAATGCTAAGGTTTGTAAGTAAAGTGCACTTTCCAAGGATTTCTTAAGCATCCCTCTTCCACTACACAGCCAGACAAATAAACTAAGAGTCCAATGAAATATTTCTTGATTGCCAGTGGTATAAATGATTTTCCAGCTGACAAAAGGTGGACCTTCACTGTAAAACTGAATGGTCAAATTTCCCGAGAAGAAATGTCATTCATGCACTAGAAGGACATCCTTAAATGAGAAGAAAAAGGTTTCTTTTCTTGGCATACTGTATCAAGTCATATAGCATCTCAGGGACAAATCCAGCTCATGTACTGAGAGATGGCTTGGGACATGATGTCAGAAAGGTCAAAAAGACAGAAAACTTGTTTTTTACAGATGTGTTTTCCTTGACTCCTGCCATACTCTTCACAGACCCTTTCTGCCACCTAATTGATTTTCTCTGTTCCTAACATCCAAGCAAAGGATCTAAAACATGTAGCTGTACTTTTGTGCTGATGGTCCTGAATAACGCTTGCTCACAATACTGCAAGACACATGTAACTGCACCATGGAGAATATCAGGAATCAGTGCTGCATGTTGAACCAAAACTCAGTGGTGTTTCTTAGAGCCTGATATACACCACCAAAACATGGCTCCACTTATGCTGCTAGCTGTGGTCAACTGCAGTCACTATCCGTGTTAAATTGTGTGTTCCCTCAACATGAACATTGCTATTTTCCCATGGGAGATTTCTATTTCTCTAAATAATGCAACGTTAAAATATTTTGGAGCATATATTTTCAGAAAAAAATGGCCTTTAATCTTCAAGGTATCTTTTACTTCAGATGTAGATTAGTCTTCTTTTAAAACTTATCACTGATGTTTTTCTGGACATTGTTCAAGAAATCTCTAGTAAGTTTTTTGCTACAAATAATTTTTAATCTCTAATTTTCTGGTTCCTCAATGAATAAAAGCAACATGGAAACAGTAAAAGAACACGTATAATATAAATTACTTACTATATTTAATTTATAAATATATAAACATATGGATCTATTTTGATATACATCTTTTAATAAATATGTAAAAAATAACTACTTGTTATTAAAATACTTTTAATAATGTCAGTGTGAAATGTACATGTTTTTCACACTTCATATTCAGCTAATGAAGAAAGCTTAGAGCAATGGTATTACTGGTATGCTTAGAGTTTGCAGAGCTGGAAGACCGAGAGACAGAATTACTCTTCCCCACTCCCAAAGTAGTGGTTTTCTAAATTAGTCAAGTGATTTACAGCCTCAGATTTCTGATCTTTTTACTGGTTTTGTTGGGTTTACTTTATTGTTTGGGGTTTTTTGTTTGGTTGGGTTTTTCACAAAGTTACTGTAACATAAAGGAACAGACTTATTAATTCCCTCTATTGTACATATTTGTAAGTCTTTGTTATTTGCACAGCATTATTCCTCATTTTTATTTTTATTATTTCTGTTTCATTTCTTTAATTTTTATTTTTACTTCTAAGTATTACTTCCAGCAGCAGTAATTTCTCACATGTATTTTGACAAGCTGCTAACTATAATCTAGAAGTTACAGCAAAGAAATATAAATAAGCAAAAGAGAATGAACTAGTTTATTTAAAAGCAAGAAAAATATTTGTATATTAAAATAAATTTGTGTTCCAGCTTCTACAGAAAATTAAATTTATTATTTTCTTTAAGAATCCCAGATAGTCAGAAAAATACTTTGTTGTACTCACTCCTTAATATTTTCATGGCACTAATGCCCCAAAGCTGAAAAAAAAAAAAACAAAAAAAATTTTGCTGGGCTGGATGGAAATATATATGAAAACATAGATTTATCTTTTAAGAGAGCAGATTCAGGGCAGATATTGCAAATTTTGATGAAATCCTGTAATGTTATATTAGCATTAGGTCTTATTCAGTTAGCAAGCTCATTAGCCTTGTTAATAAAAATGATGCTTGTAAAACAGTGTAAATATTTGTACTGTTCAAAGTGCAGATAAACAGTCACATTATGTCATTGTAAATACTGTACACACTTGTCAAAAACTGCAAAAAATGGAAACTAGTATTTACACTGTTTCCTTTGAAAACAAGACCATAACAAGAAAGAATGCGCAGTTTTAAGTGAACTTAATGATTCTGAAATAACATTGGGCTAAACACTAGAAACAGTATTGTGCTTTTTGCTTCTTTGAATCCTCTTTTGGTTTCAAATGCAGATTAAATTCCAAATATAATTTCAACTGTTGTTACAGCTTGACAGTTTTTTGGAAACAAACTTAGAAGAGGACATCTTAAATGTCTGATGAATCACAATATCTAATAATTTTCTAAGGGAAATTATGAAAGCATTCAGATGGCGCATAATATAGAAACTGATACAAATCTTGATAAAAAAATGCAACTCCACACAAAATCTCCAGAATGACTGCTTAAAGCTGATTCAGTAGAGACTATTTTAGATTCTAAATTCAAGTCACAGGGTTGTAGAAGAAGAGAGATATTTAGAGATAACAACTGTTCATCTCCATGTATGTCATGGTTTGACACCGGCCAGATGCCAGGCACCCCCAAAAGCTGCTCATTCACCTCCCCAGCAACTGGACAGATGAGAGGAAATATAATGAGAGGTTCATTAATTGACATAAGGACTGGGCAAAAACACTCATAAATTACCATCAAGAGCAAAAAAGGCTCAACACAGAGATATTAGAGATATATAAAGCGAAAGTATTACAAGATCAGAGCAGGAAAATGAGAAGTAAATTAAGCCCTTAAAAGCACCTTTTTGCTCCCCCCCAACCCCTCTCTCCTTTCCACTGATAGTGGAGGGAGACAGGGAATGGTGGTTTTAGTCAGTTTATCACCAATGGCTTTTCTTGCTGCTCAGGGAGAGGAGTTGTTCCCCTGCTTCACTGTGGGGTTCCTCCCACGGGACACAGTTCTCCATGAACTTCTTTAAGTCCTCCCAAAACTGTTGTGAAGTCCATCTCCCAGATAGCAGTAGCCCTCAAACTGCTGTAGCATGGGTCACCCTTCCACGGGGTGCAGTCCCCCAAGGACAGGCTGCTCCAGCCTGGGAGCAGGGCCCTCTCTCTCCTCTGGGTCTCCCACTGGATCACAGCCTCCTCCAGGCATCCACCTGCTCCGGCATGGGCACCTCCTCCATGGGCTGTGGGTGGATCTCTGCACTCCCTGTGGATCCTCATGGGCTGTGGGTGGATCTCTGCACTCCCTGTGGATCCCCAGGGGCTGCAGGGGCACAGCTGCTTCACCACGGCCTCACCACGGCCTGCAGAGGAATCTCGGCTCCGGCGCCTGGAGCACCTCCTGCCCCTCCTTCTCCACTGACCTTGGTGCCATGTTGTTTGTCCTCACATGTTCTCACTCTACTCTTCTCTAGCTGGAAAATTACAGCTGTGCCATAAACTTTATTTTGATTTTTTCTTAAATATGTTGTGACAGAGGCATTACTACCATCTTGAATTGGCCCAGCATTGGCCAGCAGCATGTCCATCTTCATAGCCATCAGGGATTGACTCTGCTCTACATGATGGAAGTTTCTGGTATCTTCTCACAGAAGCCACTTCTGTGGCCCCCCTGCTACCAAAAACCTGACTGTACAAAACCAACACACTGCTCCTTAGCTTAGCTTCCAGGAGGATCTTTCCCATGATCTTCCCAGGCACAGAGGTGACACTCATAGGTCAGTAGTTCTCAGAGTCTTCCTTTCTACCCTTTTAAAAGATGGATGCAATGTTTCCCTTTTTCCAGTCTCCTGAGTCTGTACCTGATTGCCATGATTTTTCAAATATCATAGAGAGTGGTTTGGCAATGATGTCAGCCAATTCTCTCAGGACTCTGAGATGTATTTCATTGAGTCCCACAGACTAAAGTGCCTTCAGGCTGCTCAGGGGTTCATGAGCCTGATATCAGAACATGAAGGACTTTTTCCCCCAGTTCCCCATCCTGCTGTCCAGGCCCATGAGAGTTGCACAGAAGCAATTATTTCAAAGTTGAAGTAGTGCATTAAGAGAATGACATCTGGACAATGGAATTTGGAAAAAATCCACAGTATTTTATAAACATTAGAAAGAATCATACCACTTTAAGACTTAAACCACAATTGTTTGAGATCCATTTATCCTTGTCATAGTTCTGCCAAGATAGGGAAGTACCTGCCAAAGCCCCAAGCTTTTGTTAAAAGGATACGGATTTCTGTCTGTTGGTGGAATCTGCCTAATTTTTATTTCACTAGAAGGATAAGAGTTTTGAGAAGCTAAACTGAAAAATCACTATAAAGAGTCAGAAACAGCCTAAGGTAGCTAGTAAGAAGTGCTGATAAAAAGGTGATAAAAGGGGGTCTTTAGTCACTTTGGTTTCATTTTCAGAAGAAATGGATCACTGACATAATTCATAGTCTTTGCAGTCAGCCAGTGATAGAATCCATTCCCATTTTTAAACTATCTTTTCAGTGCTTGCCACACTTGTTCAGACTACAAGGGAGTTTGGATTATTTTTTATCTTTTGTGTAACTGGATGCAATCTCATCTGCTATCTCTCAAATACAGTAAATGCTTTCAGTAGCTCAAGAATATCTTCAGGCATCAACATATCACATTTACAAAGCTGCATGGGATGGCATGTGGAAAAATTATGTTTGTTTAACTTTGTCCATGTGGCCTGGAATCAGCCTTTCTACTGTGAAGGCAGGTGTGATAATTTGTCTAACAACTTCTGTGAATGACATTTCCAGGTGGCAGCTGGAATTGCTCATCCCATTTCTCTTTCTGCAAAAGCAGTTCTAGGGCTCTTCTGCTATTATTAGTACAGGTCTACATCTCCTAAGAAAAGAAATCTTCCCCTTCAAACAAAGTGAAGAAACACAAGTTTCTTCAAAATTCTATGAAGCCTTGGCTGTACATGAGCTCAATTCTTCCCTTCAACTGTCCTTCTCCCCTTGTCTTTGCATACTTAGTGGGAAGACCAGTGAAGAAACACATGAATGACTTCATAAAACAATGTTAAGAAACTCACTTGCAAGAGCATATTGATGCTCTATTTATTCCTGAAGTGAATACCTAAACATCTGATGATATATATGCACAAGGTTAATGACTAAAACCCACATGTCCCTATTTCAGACTGAGGTGTCTAATTATAATGCTATATAGTGTCTTCTTTTCCTTGTTAAATGAATATTGAATTAGCTTTTCTTCTGAAAGAATAAAAATAAGCACTCTTCCCACTCTCTCACAGCTTTGGGATATTAGTTTATAATTTAGAATATATATCTGGCAAAAAGATGGTTTCTCTAGGCAGATGATCATCTGTTTCTCCAGATGCTTTCTAACCATTGAACTATTGGATTAAAGAAGAAGAGCAGAGAAGTGGAAATAGTGCATTTTACATTGCTGCATTTATATGCTGAGTTCCATCTGATAGTGGTTCCTGAGAAAGCCTATGTGATCAATTTTTGGAAGCAAAAATGTCAAAACAATGCCCAAATCTGATCAGACTTCGGCAGACTTTGATCTCTCAAGTCTCTTCTTACAGTCAAAATGGCGTGATAAGTGTTGGGTGGGATATAAAATGGACTGAAAACTGATGGGACTCATGATTTGTTCAATGTTGAATTGTCACACAGCTGACAGAGACAGCAGAGTACTGGGGCTAGCACAGTTTTAGTTTATTAATTATCCTGGAAGGTGGGACAGAATGTAGTCTCATCAAGTTCATGGATGACACCAAATTGAGGGGGGGGAACCTGTCAGTATCCAGGTCACTTAAACATAAAATATTCTATATTCTGATTCTATGAGTCCAGAAGACAATGAATGATGACATAGTGGAGAGTCTTAAGGTAAGATCTGACACAAATGATTTGTCACTTGGCAATGGCTGCATGTAGAAATCCTGGCACCGATTATAAAGAAATAGAATTATTTTCAATAATTTATAAGAAAATATCACATTTACTAAGATTAATATAAATACAGCACTCCCATAGTACTAAAACAAATTAACTGAATTACAGTTTATTTTTATTATTCGGTGGGATGTCCTTCAGTTCTAAGTAAATGTGACACTTCTCAAAAATGTCTTGGAAAATAAAAACAACTATTCTACTCTCTTTTACCATGGCCTAATTGTTTGCATGTTGTCCAGAAAAAATGTTAGCTATTTAAATTTAAATCTTCCCATGAATTACTTCCAATTTCAATAGATGAAAAATCACAATGCATTCTGCTCCAGAATTGTGAATTTTCAGTTCACCCTGTGGAGAAATTGGAAGGTGTCAGTAAGAGAACTCCTTACTGAAGGGTTCAAACCTAAGATGTATTCATTTTTATTCTTCTAGCAGCAAAATTTTAAACAATCATAAAGTAGATCAACTTTCCAAATTGAAGTTTAATTTTTAAGTTTTTCCACGTCAAGCAACATGTAAACAATTGTGAAATAGATTCATTGATAGGTAGAACTAGATATTAATCATGCTGAAGTTCAAAAGTTTAAAGAATTTCCCTCTTTAGAAGTTCTAACTCAGTATTTTAGAAATCTTTTTGTAAAAAGAAATGCAGTTTCTATGACATATGAAATGTAGATTATATGGCTATTTTGATCACTTGAATTTTTAATTTAGATCTGTGGATTTACTACAGTATCATTAAACAGAGAGAAATCACTAAACAGATGCTCTTTGCCAAATATGTTGGAAAAATGTTAGCAATTCAGAAACACCTAAAGGCAACTAATAATCCAAGCATTTTTAACAACAGCAAATAATTCCACATCTGATTAAATGCAGCAGGGGCACCTCTATCAGATTTTCAGCATGTGTAATTTCAAACATAACAAATTAGCTAAAACAAAAACATTCTGATGAGCAGAAATAATTTATACATTAGAGGCTTTCTCCACTGTATCTTTGCAATTCAGATAAATTGCTATGTAAAACTGTGCCACTGGGATGTTATGCATTCATCTGACAATACATGGGTTAGGGAAAGGTAAACCTTATGAAGAAAATCACAGAAATTAAACTTTTGGTATGTCAACAGAAAACAAAAATCTAATTAAAACATAAGCATTTTTTTTATTTCAAAGACCTAATCAGTATTATTGCTGTTGCTTTCATAAGAGACAGAAGCAGCTACTACATTTCTATCTTATTGTGTTAGCAAAGTTGGTTACTAAATAAAATATATACTTTGGGCTATTTTCTGGAGTGCTAGAGTTGCAAAAAGCTGTGGGATCACTTGTGATGTGTTCATTAATTTTTCCTAATATCCATGAAAATGGTAACTTTTTCATAAAATTAATCAAAAAACCCCAAACTTAATTATTGCTTGCTTTCTGTAGCTATTATAATGCAGGAGTCAATGAACACTCACAGCTAAAATAAAAAATAATTTTCTTCATGCATAAAATAAAGTCAAACAAGACCCACTACTTCACAAATGTCTAAACTATTTTTAATTTTCTCTCCATAGGTAGGTAACCAACTACAAAACATCTCATACCCTTTGCTGTCTGTACTTGGAGCAATCTAATGACCCAGAATCTTTACAAGAATTCTGTTTCTTAGCACTTAGATTATCCAGATATACTTGGAAAGGCTTTCTAAACATTTTAAAGTTTCTATAAATTCCATTCAAAATTCTGTTCCTTTTAAAATTCTTCTATACCTAACAGAAATGTGTTTTCAATTATTTTTTTCCTTTAAAGAAATTCTGCAAAGTGTTATGAAAAAGCATCAGGTGTAAGATACTTCTGTACCTGTGAACATGACTGTAGTACTGATTCATTTCATTACTATGCATAGCTCTATTTCTGGGCATTCTTATTGTTCTGAAATAAATACAGATAGATCACCATTGCTCCTGGAAGAGAAACAACTTCTTGTTTATCTAAAAATCACATTAACAGGCTTCCTTAATAATTCTGAGAACATATTCTCAGGAACAAGTTTCATCATAAAAGAATATAGTTATAGCCAACATAAATATAGTTCAGTATCACCAGTGATGCTGAAAAAAGGGAAGGATGAAGGTGAAAACAAAAAGAACACATGAAGTTTCTTCCAAGTGTTCAAGAAAAAGAAGACTTTTTAGGTCAGACCATGACCCCAAAAAATGGGTCAGACATGGAATTGTTCAGACCTCGAAAGTATTTTGGAAGTCTTTTAAAGAAAAAAAACACCAAGAATCCAATATTGTGAAAAACATTAAGATGTTTGAAAAGTTAAACTTTAAAAAAAAATATTTTAAGGCGAAATATGTGGGAATGTTTCACCTTTTGAAAAGTGTGACTACAGGCTACATGTGAAAAATGTGTGGAAAAAAAACAGATAGTAATTTTTTCTCCTTCATTTTTCCTCTGTGTGTGTGTATATATGCCTGTAAAACCTTAAGGCTATTCTATTGAATTCAGTTTCTCAGTATAGGTATTGCTTTAAGTATCATTTGTGTTTGACTATAACAGATGTCAGCATCTAGATCTACTCAAAACAGAAGGCATATTTTCTGCAGTTCTTGTCTTTGCATGGTCAGAAGACACCTTAGTATATGAAAGGCAATAGCTACTTTGCTGGAAATACCCAGAATTATATTTTCATCTCCTGATTTCTCTTTATGTCAGCTGGACAGAAGCTAAAATATGTATGTATTCTGTTCTACATGACCAAGCAGACATGTCACACACTAGACCACTACAAGTTTTTTGATTTATATATGAAAATCCCAAATACATAATTGTAAAACCCATCTGGTTTTGTTTTGTTAAGCTTAGTGATTCACACCAATAAGACATAAGACACAAGGGCTAAGACAATTTTAAAATTTCATCCATAAAGTCATATTTTTCTAAACTAAACTACCCTCTGATAGGATCATCCCAACTGACACTACAACATTTATTTTACCTAGTGTAAGTCATTTAAATATCCTCAGTTGTAAAGCTTGATTGAATTTGAACATTGCTTGGGGTTCATAGCCTGTTCAAGACAGAATGTGTAATGATCAGACAAAAGAGTCCCAAAAAGAAAGCTGAAAAGCCAAAAAGACTGAAAAGCAGAGACTAGAAAATAAACTAGCAACCAAACAGAAAGAGAATGAAAGGAAAATGTAAGGACAATGGCAATTCAAAAGAGATTACCTCATTCCTCTGAAAGACTGAAAAAAGTACCAACAAATATGGAGAGATAGAATAGTCTCAAGACTGTAGAAATGGTTCTGGACCTTAGGTACATTTCAGCCACAGAAAAACAATCATGACAGAAGAATATCAGCCTAGATCTCACTAAAGATACAATTTTATGTTCAATGATTTTTTATAAGCTTTATCATGCAGAGTGTAAGCAGATTTGCTTGCTTCCCAACCTTTATGTGATACATTTCCTGACCTCATAAATTAAGTGGCCTGATTTTTTTTTAATTTACCCATCTCTATTGAATTTCAGAAGAGTGCTAGTAGTTCATAATACCCATATTAAAAGATGGAAAGAGTTGACCTTACCTTTATCATCAACTAAGTTTTCAAGCTAATATGACCTTACCTGCTGTGCTTTGGGATTATCAAATGTAATGTTCTGATATATTGTACTAATCTCCATAGAAGTTACTAGATGGGAAAATGCCCTTCTTAGAGGCCTTGAACAAATTTAGGGGTAAGGTGATCATCAACTTATTCAGTCTCAGCCAGATGGATTTCTCTTCAAACACACCCATGACATAGCTTAAGGGTCCCAGCAGCCTTGGAGATGTAACCTTAACTGCTAAGAATATTTTGAAGATGGAAAGCAGTGGATAATCACGGGATAAGAAAGTGCAGGAATATTGAGGTGGGACACATTGTTATGCCCAAAGGATGGTCTCAAGTTAATTAAACTTGCTATTATAGGCCTTTCTTCCCTTCCTATTTAGGGTCATTACAGATATATTTTATCTTAGTAACACGATATACCTCAAAATGATGTATTGTTCTAAATTTTAGAAGAAACTTATGTTTATCAGTCAAGACTTCACAGACCATAGATTTCCAAGGCTTTTCATTTTTTAATTCCCCAGGGAAATGTTGAGGTTAAGGAAAAATAAAAGACAGGATGTTTCTATATCAAGTTTTAAACTGCTGGAAAGAATAGACTATTATTTCCCAGCTCCAACTACTTTACAGAGGTCAGTATCTGCTCATTCAAATGATAATAAACGTTGTCACAACTCCATGACAGAAAAGTTGTATTGGTAGTGCCTATAACATACAAGCCTTGACAATAGAAAAGTTAGCAAGAACAGAAAGTCACAGTTATTAACAAATATCCATCAAGTAATATCTCTCTTGACTGCTATTAACAAAGGGCAAGGTAAATCTAGGAGTTTCTGCTAACAGTGCTTGAATCAACTTTTCAGCTTTAGAAGGAGGACGTCCTTCTTCCTGAGGAAGCAAGCAGAGTAATGACTACACACACACCTAATAATTTCAGCTTGTCAGAAGTCTAAACAACTGCAAATTCTTATAGATTTCTTTTCCTCACATTATCATAGACAATCTGATTACAGACCAGTCAACAGCTATTGATATTTTAACACATGCAAGCTAGCAATAATGACTCTGCTATGCATAACTTAATAAATCATTATATTTCTCTTGGAATACCAAATGGTTCTTCCAATAATATTTTTGAGAACCAGACTGAGCTAATACAAATTTATGTCAAGTTAAGTCTTCGTTTATAGATCCAAAGGAAACAGGGTTTTTTCCACGTTAGTTCTTGTATAAATATTTGAAAATCTGCATGTTTCAGTTATTCCCTCCAGTAATATCCAAGCTTGCAAATTTATCTAATGGTAATACACCTCATAGTTATTTTCTGTTATTTTCCTGCTACCTCAGAATAGTCTCTCCTTTTGTGTTTACTAAAATCAACTTGGCCCTGTCTTCAGAAGCTTTAGTGATATCCATTTATATTTTAAGCTTTGTTCAACATTCAGTATTTTTGGGAGAGGAAAAGCTGTTGTTATGAAGACTTCCAAGAGGGAGAAAATGGTGTTTCACAGCAACTTATGTTAGTCTCATTTTACTTATTATATGTATCTGTTCCTAATAGAAATTAAAAGTGCTCCAGATTTGTCATTCTGCCTTAGTGATGACACTTGATTTTGAATCTATATTCAACACTGCCCTTTTACCCTCTCTATTGTACAAAAGACCAACAAGCCATGAAAAATGGTAATGGAATATGCAACCTACATATAGCTTCAAGCAGCCTACCAGCTATCATCTGATCTTCACTGGGTTTAAATCAGCTGACTTGAAAAATCCTATGGAATTTATACCAGCTGAGGTTATGGTCCTTGTTTTTCATTGTGCTCACAAAGAAGATTGCAAGTATAGTATTACATATCAACCTGAATTTTGAAACATAGTAACAAAATTTAACATAATACCCTGGGAAACTTACCTGCTAGAATGGTAAAGTGGACCATGGAATGGAAAGAAAAGACAAATCCCCACACTCATATAATGGTGGTAAGCCTACTTCCCACAATACATCTGTGAGATAACATTCCTTCCTAATAAGTAATACTGCATTTAAAGCAAATTTCTAATTAATGTTACTGTCTATTTGAAATTTGAAAATTTGAAATTACAGGTTAAAATATAGTTACATTCTATTACAACTATATAGATTAAGGGAAAAATGCTTTAATGTGAAAAATTGCAGATTGCTGGAGTATATACATCCAAATATTCTGAACCATCAACAATTAATAGTCAATGATAATCATTATAGCAGAGCATTCACCTTGGTACATTTCATGAAAGGCAGGATTTAACTATAACTGTAAGCACACTAAGGAGAGAGAGAGAACAAAGATGACAGCAAACTAAACTCTTAAATATCTAGAACATTATTATTCATATACATCAAAACTCATGTCATGCCTACTATAATTAGACTAATATCCTTACTTAGTCATAAATTCTGGGTAGATTAGGAAATTATAAAATCTGGACTCTTGCTAGCATTAAACATGGAAAGCAAATACCATTTTTCAGTGTGCAGGCTGCTTTTAGCTGTAACCTCTCAGGAACATCAATTACATTTTTTAACATCTACGGAGGGTTAGAAAAACTTTCACAGAAGGCTGATTAAAAAAAAAAAAAAAAAGAAAAAGAAAAAATGAACTCTCCTGATCAGATTATAAAAGATAGGACCAATGAGTAATTTCAGCTTGCAGCAAGTATCAAAACATTACAAACTGAGATGGAAAGATCAAGAGAATAGCTGAATATTAGTTAGTATTAGAGAAGAAATTTCTTTGGATTTCTATGAGGCCAAATTCAAGGTCCAGCACAGGTTCAGGGCAATTCCAAACATGAATGCAGACAGAGTGGAGAATGGATTAAGACCAGCCCTAAGGATAAGGACTTCTGTAGAAGGAGTAGTGAATGAGAAGCTCAGCATTACCCAGCAATGTGTACTTGCAGCCCTGAAAGTCAACCTGTCCTGGGTTGCATCAAAAGTGGCATGGCAGAAAGATGCAATTCCTCCCCTCTAATTTGCTCTCATGACACCCCAGCTGGAGTACTTTGTTCAGCCATAGGGCCCTCAACATTGGAAGCTTATGAACCTGTGGAATAGAGCCCAGAGACAGGACACAAAGATGGTCAGAGGGCTGGATCACCTCCCACATGAAGACAGGCTGAGAGTTGGGATTGCTTAGCTTGAACTTACCTCCTGGCAGCCTTCCATTACCTAAAGTGGACCTACAAGAAAACAAGAGAGGTACTTTTTGCGAGGATATGTTATGATAGGAAAAGGGAGTATGGCTGTAAAATGAAAAAAGGTGAGTTTAGATTAGGAGAAATCCTTTACTGTACGAGTGCTGAGGCACTGGGACAGATTGGCCAGAGAAATGTTCAAGGCCAGATTGAATGAGGCTATGAGCCACTTGATCTATGGAAGGTGTCCTTTGCCCATGGCAGGCAGGCTGGGACTAGATGATCTTTAAAGTCCCTTCCAAACCACAACATTCTACAATTCTGTAAAATAATGTTCCCATGTATGAAGATTTATCATAATATAGTTCTGTGCATTACCTAACAACTAAAAAGAGGAAGTATTCATTAAATGGATGTTACTCAGATAAGGAGCAAGTACAAACACTACCGTGTGAATGCAGATGCAGTCTACAGAGTATCATTGTTTTCTCAACAGCAGCTATTTCTTCTGCTATAGATGCCTTTGTTTCTATGAAACACCTGTAACATATTTCTGTGTGTTCACAACACAATTTAGAATACACTTATTGCTTATATAGATCTTCCTTATCAAAGAGTAGAAATCTCATAAATATATTTATTCAGCTTTTCCTTACAAATATCTGAGATAGTTTTCATGCAGCTTGTTCAGCTGCCATGTCAGTGTAGTCCCAGTGCCACGACAGTGCTGTAATACAACTTTCTGGGACTGCCTCATTTGCTGCTTGGAATACTGTGCTACCATACTTATACTGATGGCTGTACCTGAGAGATCTCATTTATGTCTGGTTCAGTCCACACAATATGAATTTTCTCAATTTCTATGTAGACAATACCCTCAGAGATACATCTTAATTGAGGCAGGGTACAGTGTATGCTGAATTTAAGTATTCGCAACCACCTATTCCCCCAGTAATACTGCAATGTAGTTCTAAAAAGCAATTTATTAAAGCCTTTGGGAAGAAAAAATATAGGCAAGTTAATATTCCACAAACCCATTCCTCTGACCCAGCCTTATGTAATGTAACTGTCCTTTGGGGATTATGAATTATTCTTCATGCATTCACTCACTTTTGATTACAGTGTTTTTCAGTAGAAATCCCTTCTTTTATACTCAAGACCTCTTTAATAATAAACAGCTTCCCATCTAAAAAAAAGAAATAAAATACATGCTTTAAAACATTGTGACTATAAGCCAGACATCTCCACATGATAGTGTAATATAATTTGAAATGGAAATAGAGGAAAAAGAAAAACATGCATTTTTTGAATTAATCAATAAACTTTACTATCTAGAATGGTTTATACATATAATAATTATTCTAGCTTGCCAAGAAAGACATCTTTCTTAAAAGGTGATTAAGTGAGGACATTTAATGGAAAGGCACTGAAACAATTTCTACAATCTCTTATTGCTAGTAAGAACATGTCCTTCCACAGTGAACATCTTGTCTCCACTATGTTGTATGCTGAAAGTTTTAAAAGGTCAGTCTGTGTTCATGCTCATTTGTCTTCATTCTCCTTTACTTCTTTGGTTTAGGTTTTGCAAAAAAAAGTCTCCAAATGTTTTCCTTATTTATTTGCTTAACATCATCAATTCCACAAAGTCAAGTGGCAAGATAGTAGATAAACAAAGGTGATTAGAGTAGAACATTATCTAAGACTAGTAAAATACAAGTCACTGTTGAGGTAATAAAAGCCCTAAAAATGGTATTCAGCTGGCATGATGTCTAGAAAAACGAAAGAAATAGGGGGTTATAGTCCTTCTACAATAGCTCCTCTCCACACTACTCCATTTTTACACTTTTCCCCTGTTCCAGTGTGGGTCCTTCATGGGTAGTGGTTCTGACAGGACCCTGCTCTGGGGCTCCATGAGTTGCAGCTTTATCCATTCTGCTCTGGTGTGGGGTCCTTCATGGGCTGCATGTGGATATCTGCTCCACCATGGTCCTCCATGGGCTGTGGGGCAACAACTTCCTTCACCCTCTCTCCTCCATGGGCTGTAGGAGAATCTCAGCCCTGAAGGGATTCTCACATCCCTCTTTTACTGCTTCGACCTTAATGTGTACAGGGCTGTTTCTCTCACGTATTTTTCACTCTATCACATTTTTTTCACTCTCTTACAGCTAGTTTCTTAAAAATATATCACAGAGGCATTGGAAGTATTGCTTGAGCTCAACTGTGTCCTGCAGAAGTTCCCCCGGATCTGTCTTTAAGCAGATGGAACCAGCTGTGCCTGGGATGGGGCAGCCCCTCTCCTCTTTTCTCAGATACCATCCCCCAACTGCTGCCACTGTCAACACTGGGACACACAAAACAAATGCAAAGGCAGAGAACAAAGACCACTGTACAGCAAAGGAGTCTGTTGAGGAGTTCTGCCTATTTCAGAGGAGTTCATGCCAACAACAGAAATAGAAAATAAACTACTCTGAGGACTGAGCAAGAAGCTGAACTGGTTATGTCCAGTTGCATAGACCTCAGCCATGATTCTTTCTTCATACTAAGAACTAGACTGGGCAGCACAGAAAGAACACAAATGTTTCTTTCAGTTCAGCTCACAAAGCTTCAGTTACAAAGTAAGCAGACCTGATTTATATTTAACCAGCTGAATTTCATTCTTTCGGTCAGGAGTCAGTGATATGGCTGGAGGTTTTAAATAAGCTTATGCTTCTTAAATAAAAGTAAATGATCCTGGATATTGGTTGTCTGTAAGAATACCAAGTTTAACATACATTTCAGGCATACACAGGAATATTTATTATCCATTATGTATGAGATTCAATGCAAATTTGATACATTTAGCTATCTAAATTTTGGATTTGAGCAATTCAGGTCAGTTGCCTTGATAAAAGTTATTCTCTTCTGAGATTATATCTGACAGGATCTACAGGAGACTGATGATGTGGATTGCCAGCTGAAGTCCAGTACTTTCAAAGAAAATAGATGCCTTTTGTCAACAAGATCTGAATCTAAATTGGAATCAGAGCCTTGAGTAAGTCAGTTCATGTCAGTTGCTTAAATGCAAACATAAATTGCCATTGTAACAGCAGTAGAGTATTCAAGACATCTAGATAGTTATATAAAGATATATGACCAGAAAGAGATGCACACTAGAGAGACACCTAACATTTTTGACCTGCAGTTACAGACCAGACAAGAACAACTTGTGAACATTTACATAATGCCACAAGTCTGTGTTTGATAAACTGATCTATCCCATGCAAAGCAATTGAGCTCATTTTAAAATACATACTGTCAATTCAAATTCCACACTTAATTAGCTGCACTGAGAAATACTGAGTGTGCCAATGGGATCAACCAGCTGAGGAAATACTTTCAGACCCTTCACCAGCTGGTTCTTCAAAGAGATGAGAAAGGCATCTCTACACAAAGGGCAAATTACCTGCTTTAACTAGCAATGACACTTTAAAACCTACTGTGAGTGACTACAACATCACTTAAGGAGAGGCTTTACCAGTAACTGCAGAATTTGTCCAGTATATATATATGTCTATCATAGATAAACTAAGCAATGTTTAAGTGAATTTGATCAGTTGTTACACATGTTGATGGAGATTGTGAATTCTCAAGCTGTTTTTCAGACCGTGATGGTGTTTCTTAGTGCTGCACTATCTCTTGCTGAGGTTCTATTTGAATTTTCCTTTCCACTGCTTTCTTCTCCTCATTCTTCTGCACAGTCATTCTTCACAGTCATTCTTCATAAGTTCTTAGCTGTTATGCAGAACTCATTTCTATCTGGTCTGGAGCTATATCACACACACCAAGTGCAGGTGACCCTGAATTCTGTCTTAATTACTGTGGCCTTCAATAGTGCTTTAATCCAGTTAATATTCTCTCTGCTTTAATACAATGAGTGACAAAAAATGTAACAACAGAGAAGACAATCAGCCTTCAGAAGAACTAGCTGCTAATTCAGGAAAGTGAATGGGACTTAATGAAATTATGGCAAAGGATTTATGTCCCTGATATTAATACAGCATGATCTTAAGAATTGGGAATAAAAGCAAATCCCAGGATATCAGGGGCGAAAACATTTAATCCTTAGGCTTCTCTTCTAAGTAATTTAAAAATTCTACTTTCTTTGTAGTGTCTCATGTAAATTGCTCAAGAAGAACAACTGATATTCAGTCTTCTTAAAGATGCTTAGGAACTGTAAAGAACATTTATTTTCAATTGTGATCTCTCTATTGGCTCTGTAGTTTCATTCAGAGCTATTCCCTTTTTAAATCTATGATAAGATGATATCAGCAAGACTGATCCCATAGAGATGGTGAGTTTCAAAACCTATTAGTCCATAACAGCTACTGCTGGGGCACTCAGTTTTATGTACAGGCACTGGTGCAAAATAACAGAAGGAAGAACAAATGCTTCAGTCTTTTCTTTTGGACAGTGTAGGAAGCCTGCTCAATAACCTGCACTGTACAAGCCACAACTCAGTGTTCTATTCTAATTAAAAAACACAGAAAAATCAAGTAGACAAAATCAGGAATTAGACTGAAACATATGCTAATGTTCATCAAGGGCAAGTCTCTTTTTAAAACCTCTTGCCAGCATTCTTCTCCTTACTAATTTTCTAATTAGGCTTCTATCATGAATAATAATGTTTGTAAATTTCCATGGTGCCAGGAAAGCTGCAGTGAAGATGACACAGAGAAACATATTGTCACACTATGCAAAAAGTCAATAATCTAAGAAAATATCTCGGGGAAAAAGCAACTTCAAAGAAAAGATACAAGTTAATATCTCTCTCTCTCTCTCTGACCTGGAGACCCTAAGAGCAGTAGAACAAAGGATTCTGGGAAGCAACAAACACAGGATCTCATTTTTGTAGGAACTCTTTAGAGTTAAACTTTAAAAATAATAATTCTAAAGAGTCTTGACTATTTACAAGAATAGTAGTTTAAGTAACAGAAATTTTTGATAACAGATGCTGTATCACCTAATAAGACTTCCACAAGTACTCTTCAAGCACACAAGTACTGCATTCTAATATTATTTCATACCTCACCTAATGATTATTTTTTCTTTTTGAAGGTTTCCTTTATGTTATTTATGTTATTCTTTGATTCTTACGTTGCAAATTTCTGAGGTCAAACTTGTTTCTTCGATGCCTTTACCCATCTGTAGAGCAACAAGCTGACATTTTCAGTAACCAACCACCTGTATTTTCCAATATAATACATATAGTCAGAACTGTGTGACTCAGTGAAGAGATCAGCATTTAATTTTGTAGCAGGTGCTGACTTTATTGATTCAATGGATTGATCTATACTTGTGCAATGAAAGTAATATGAATGTCCTGCTACATTGTTATAGTTATTTAAGTTTTAATTTTGCCATTGAAGAGCAAGGAGATAGTTCAACTCTACCTACTGTCTAGTGCACTTTGGAAACTACAAGCTGCAGGCTGAGGAGCAGAATCACAAGAAGAGAGAAAAAAATTGAAGGTGTTTATTTGTATTATTGTTGAGATTTCTTGTCATCTGAATTTTAGAAATTTTGGGGGGATTCTTATTATCCATGTGTTTTATATACAGTCAAGTACATGCTTCACATTTTAATATACTCTTATATCTGTGTTTCATAGTATGTTTGAACAATCTTAGTTCGAAAATATATAGACTGTTCATTTCATTATTTAGTCTATTTAGAATAAGTCAATTTTAATTTGTTTTAAGCAGGTCTTTGATAATGAGATTCTCTTCAACATATCTTTCCTTTTCCCTATAGTCCTGTAGTGCCTGACAAGGATATTTTTGGCAATTATGATTTAATTAAATATTCCCTAAAGAGTTGTTATATAAAGCAAAGTCATATAAGCAACTGACAGTCATTTAAAATCAAGACTTTTAGAAGACATAATTCCCACCATTCTCATCAAAGTCTTGAAAGAAGGCTTTGATTTAGTATGAATTATAATGTGGGATGGAAAGTAAAACTTCACTGTTATTTTCACAGTCTCCAGAAATGTCACTTATAAAGCATATCGGAAGGTTACTATTATCAATAAATATACTCCTAAAGAAAGTTGATCTTGGAACTATATTTGTATTCAGCCATACATTCTTATAGGACAGGAACTATGATATCTGCTTGTTGCTCAAATGACACCTACTGAAAATATTCTTAGTTGGAAATTGTCACTTTTTTTTCACTGAAAAAACATTTTTGGAGAATGAAAAAGAAGGTAGAGAAGAATGAGTATGAAGTATCAGTCTTGTGTAAGAGCGTGATAATCTAAAAGTGAAAAAACTCTCTAAATTTTGAAAAAGTAATAAAATTAATACTAATGAGCTTTTTTGGGTTTTGTTTTTTGGTGCTTTTTTTAATGATTAGATTTTGCTTTTTCTGTATTTCAAGTGAAGGTTGTCCTTTTACCTTGTCTCTTCCTATTTCCCTATCCATTTTGTAATTTCAGTTTCCTTATACATTTGCTTTTTAAAAAAAAGACAAAAATAGTCTGAAACTCTAAAATGAAGACTACTGTGTACATTTCCCTCTGGTGTATAAACACAATATCAGCAAAAATAAATGGGGAAATAACTTAATTGAAAAGAAAAAGGAAATTTCTTGTCTTAAATCGTGGGCATATTTTCATGTTACATTAGGAATTTCTGCTAAGGAAAATTCTTCTTTGATTTAATATCAGCCTTTGACGTTTCCCATTGTTAACATTTTTCCATCTTTTAAAATTAGTAGTCTTAATTTCAGAGACACTAAACTAGAAGGATCACTAAGATTAAAGGAAATTCTCAAGAAGACAAAAGAATATCTTTGCTGTTGAAGTCTAGAAAAACTTGCCTGTCAGGCAATTGTCTAATTCCTTCTTAACACTCTTGTATTGGAGTGCTGGCAGATTTCTTTGGGCATATTATTCTGTACTTCTTCCCAAACTTTTGAGTTTCATTTTGCTGAACCCTTG
This sequence comes from Notiomystis cincta, assembly GCA_013398075.1. Classification (NCBI taxonomy): domain Eukaryota; kingdom Metazoa; phylum Chordata; class Aves; order Passeriformes; family Notiomystidae; genus Notiomystis; species Notiomystis cincta. The sequence continues at coordinate 106,675 of VZRX01010027.1, forward strand.
GTACAGAATTTCCTGATGATGACTTAAAGAGATGAGTTGCTTAAAAAAAGCATTTTTCTATTTGCTTCAAATTTTATGTCTTCCAATGTAACTGAGCAAACATAAGTTCTTGTGAACCATTTTGAATAATGCTACTTCACCTCTTCATCTCCACCATACACTAAACATGCTTGTTTTGTCTTTATCTGCTGCTCTATCCTTTGCTGGATCACTGCAATTTTAGCTATCAATTCAAACAGAAGACTGCAACACCACATTTACTGGAGATCTGTATATGTTGTCCTTATTTAGAGCAGGTGAAAAATGTAAGTGAATTCATGCATTAACTTAAAAGGGGCAGGAAATATTCACTATCCACACTGACATACCAACACCCACAGCACTATGTGAACAAATAGGAGTCTCGGCTGTGGGAGGAAAACTTTAACTCATTATGTTCTTTTCCAGAAGATGAATAAACCTTAGTATCAGCTGCCTCATTTTGAAAAAGACACATTGAACTCAAATGAGAAGGAAATGGAAGAGAAAGGCATTAGCAATATTTCCTCACACAGAATCTGTAAATTTCATTTAACAACACTGATAATTCTAACAAAAAAAGGCAAGGCTTGGGACAATACCCAAAGCCCTGCAAACCCTTACATGGTATGTTAACACCAAAATATGAACTAGAGATATTTGACAGCTTCTTACAATCCTGTCTATGAAATGTCTCTACCTTAACTCCTGTGCCATAGGTGTAGGGTGATGATGTCTAGGCTGCTGAGCCAGGATGTGAGGAAGAGGCAAGGACTTGCAAAGGTAACCAGACAGATGGAATACCATTGAAACTTAGTTATCTGAATGTGTGTTGTGTCTTGTCTGACAAATGCTAAATAAGAGAAGTGAGAAACTGAGTCTAGAATTGTGGATGGCTCTCAATATCAGGAAATATCATTACTTGATGACATGGAAAAGATCAATAATGTTACTATCGGTATTTACATCATTTTATGGCAGTGATGGGAGCTGACTACAGGAAAGTATGAAGTTTCTAATGCCAAAAGGAGAGTAATTTTATTCATAAATTCTGTAAAGAATTAAATATTTTTGTATAAGCATTTGAATAATAGAAGTGTGATCCATCTGTCAAGATGCTGAGCTTCCAGAGAGGAATGTAAGATGTGTCTATGCAGACATCTTGAACTGAGATAGTTACTGAGTTTCCTGCCAGTCAGAGAGAAATGGGTACATGTGGGAAATAATTCAAGTCAGCTTAATAAAAATGTTTAAACCAGGTCAGAGTAACTGCCACCTGAACATAGTCTCATTTTACATAAGCCTTTTTTGCATGATTATTTGAAATAATTGGTTAGAGAGGAGAGAGAGGAGAAAATTGATTTGATTTTTGTGACCCTCAGTTCCACAATTGCGAATAATCACTTGGAATTGTCTGCAAGTTATGGTAATTTATCATGAGTTACTCAAGGGATAAGGGACATTCTTACTGTGCTGGTGTATTTTTGTATCTAAAAGAGACAAAGATCTAGAATAAACTCTGGCTGGGTCAGGTGAAAAATTTAGGAATATTTGACAATAACATTATATTACAATAATATTAGCATAGTTCTAGAGTTTATGGCAATTTAGGTCCACTGGGTCAAGATTTGACCTTTACAAAATTTTATAAACCATATTTGTATGTTTCACTTTTTCTTGCATGAGTTCCTTTACTTTGGCAATCCATTGCTCATCAGGATTTTTGGTGCATTTTCGGGGATTTGCTTATAAAAAATTACATCAAGGAATGCTTTAAGAACAACTGCAAGTTTGTATCAGTATTTAAATGCTGCTAGCTTCAGCAGTTGAAAATAGTCCCAATGAACATGTGGATGATGACAGACACAAGACAATCCTATCTCCAAGAGCTGAATTTTTATTCTGCTTGCCAAAGGCAAGTCTACATTGGCAGCTTTTCTACTCCAGTGCAGGTGTTCTCCCCTCTGCCCACGGGTGTTGTGCATGACAGATGGACCAATAATGCAAAAAAGCAAATTCTGAACTTAGAATTTAAGAGTGTTTGATGGTTATTTCTGAAGAGAAAAAAACAGTTTGTTTATATTATTTTGATTATCTGCAACTGATTTATCCTTCTGTTTAAGGATTTTAAGTTAGAAAAAATCTTATGTTACAATTTAGACTCCAAAGTGGGACTCTTCAAACACCAAGTAGCTGTTGTGCAAGATCACTTTGCTCAAATTAAGATGTACACCATCTGGCAGGTGTCTGGTACCCTGTCATTGGGGATGATGATCAAAATAGACTCTTCTTGAGCGAGGTTATAATATGCATATAAGTCTTAACTGTTTAGGATTTAGAGCTGTCGTTTTTCACAAATGCTCTCTTGTATCTTGTCATTTTCATCAGCCCAAATTCTGAGATCTCATCCCAAAGAAAATATACAAAAAACGTTTTATTTAATACATGTGAAATAAGTTGTGACTCATCTAGTAACACTTTTGTGGGTCAGGGCCTTGTTATGTACTTTTTCAACATTTTTAATGACTGTTTTTCTCACCTGTCCCAATGCCAATGTAGAAGCTTTCTTTTCCATCTTTACAATCAGAGAGAGTTGGAGATATTATAAATAAAGGTGTCACTGGAAGTTTTTAGTTATGAACTGACTCCATGAGGTAAAAAAAAAAACAAATCCAACCCAAAACCAATTTTGAATTAAAATTCCAAAATTTTATATGTAATTTTCCAATTTCTATTTGATCTTTAATCAACAATGAAGTGAGCATAAAATTGGTATTAACTAACTACTCTGAAAATATTTATTAATTTCAATCTTCATTAGAATATTTTCATTCCAGTGAAATCTCATGTGAACTCACACTTCCATTTCTTTAGCATTCATTGATTGAGCTTTTCTAAGTTGTCCATGCCTTCTGAATACCCATGCTTCTTTCGTATGTGTCATGAGAGATGTCAGGTAATACAGGTATAAAATGAAAATATTTTGATTATATTTTCCTAAACTAATTTCCTTCCTTCCTTCCTAAACTAACTTCATTCATTCCTGCCTTCCTTGTCTCTCATACACACAGAAGTTCAAAAAGAAAACTCTTCTCCTTTGCCTTACTTTCTTCTGCTATGTTTTGGTACTTTGTGAATTTGTTTTTTCTTGTTGCATAACAAATTCTATGAGTTTTTATGAGAATATAGTTAAGACATACTGAAATCAAGGGCTCTAATATTTTATCTCAGTCACATATTTTCTATCTGCCCTGGGCTGAACCAATATTCCTGTTTCTTGTTTTGCCCTAATAAGTTTGTGATGCTATTTCTTGTAGAGCTATCTGTTTTGCTTTATTCTGCTGGTAACATTTTAAGTGCAAACACAGATTCCAAATACTCAGCCTGTCCCACCAGTGTCCTGCATCAAAATCTGTAAGAAATACTGGAGCTCTGATTTGACACTAAGGAAAGGATTGAACACCAACTGCCTGGGTCATCCTACACAATCTTCCCCCCAAACCATAACTTGCCATGTTACTCAAGTCATTCTTTGAGAAATAGCAGGAAGGAATCTATTTCAGCATGAGTAAATTAATTTGGGTACCTGTCTATCCATGCTGAAGAATTTTCTGATATAAGTCTCCAAGTCAAAGCAATATAAACCACTGCACTGTTTCTAAATCTTTCAAATTATGATTGTAATATGATAATAAAATGTAAAGATAAAAGTTCAACCAGAAAATACATATTCTTTTCTATATATTTAAAGGTGTTCCATGATAAGTTCCTTAAACAATCATGTTGATATAGCAAAGTTATTTTCTCAGCTTTCTCTGAAATCTGATAGGAAATAACCCAATTGCATGGATCATTATCTAGCCTCATCTGAAGCACTTATTTTACATAAGTTGTAAAGGCTCCTTCTTCTGTCTGGTATTATCACCTAATTAAGCTTGTTTTAGCTAAAGAAATATATTTTTTTGCACTTAGATTTGAAGATTTGACCATATAAACCCCACTACTTCTTTCGAATGTATTGTTATTGCCAGTTTGCATATATTATCCAGAGAATAGTTGTAGTAACTGTTTTGAAAATTAGGATGGCAAATGATATTAGAATATATTATGAATAGCAGCAAGAAATAAAAGAAAATGAAAAAAAAAATCTAGTAGTTTCTAGCAGGTTGCACTTGAATGTAAATGTACAGTGTGTGGGGTTACTGGTTTTGTCACAAATGTGACAATCAGATTAATAAATTTTCCTTGGTTGAAACTGATAATAAATAGCAAAAATGTCAGTAAAAAAACTAAAACAAAAAATTATGTTCAGACAATGATTTATGATGTGAAACTGATGAATTTATGAAATAATGTGGTCGTCCCTAATATGGTTCATATCTCACAGCCACATGTGAGACACCAGACTACTCACACATTAGAAGTATCACCAGTGTAACAGTGCATTTTCTAACTTTGTTCAGACATAGTCTGATGTAAAAGATATTTAAGACCATTTCCAACCATACTAATGGTCTTTAGAGAAAATTTTGTGACAAAATCAATGTCTTTCCTCAGCTCTTCTTTGACTATATCAAAGTAATTACATTCCTGTAAATATCTTAAGAGAATATTTAACTTGTCATACTGTCAGAGTACACAATTTTTTCCATGCCATGTGTTTTCAGGAAAGTTCTATCAGGCAGAATATCAATTATATTTTCAGCACAGTTTCCTACAAAGTCAGTTCTATAACTTTCTTTTATATGTTTTAGAGCTTTTTAACTGAAATTACAAAAGACAATAATATGGCTATTTTTACTTGAGTGTAAGAAAACAATTTTTAAAATGATTTGGCATAGAAGTAACACTTTGGATAATTATGTGATGTTTTAGAGTGAAAATTAATCTGTTTGGTAAACAAATATCATACATACAATTATGAGGTTCTTGAATATCTCAGTTCACTAGTCTGGAAAAATAAAATTTAAAAAAAACCAGGAAAATATTTTGGAATAAAAAATGAAAACCCAACCAAAAACCTTAAATACCTTCAAAAATTTAAGTTTTTATATTTCATGTTTTGAAAGTCGCAGGGTAACGTGTCATTTCAATCAAAGAGGATTCAGAATTTCAAGGTAAAGATGGAAATGTAAAGTGGAAAGCAATTTCAATAATTGAAGCTACAATTCATGTAGAGCATAGCTGTGATAACTGTTCTGCTTACAGATTTTGAAGACTAAACTACTTAAGATTACTGAAAAGTTAATGTGAATTAGAAAGTCATTAGATCTCTTGCGATTTAGATTTGCAGGACATATAAAATGTAGGTTTTTCCCAGCAGAGGTGACAAATAACAATTATTTTGAAACTTTTGACCAAAAGAAATTAAGATTTAAATGTAAGGAATTGACAGTGTGAGAATTATCTATGCCTTATTCTCCATGAAGACTGATAATGCTTCTAATAAGCTTAACTACAGCTTTGGTTTTTTTTTTTTTCTCCTGGCTTGCTTTGGTTTTCTTTTTCTGTTTTGTTTTGGGGTTTTGGTTTTTTAGGGGGGTGGGGGTGGTTTTTGTTGGTTTAGTTTAGTTTTGTTATTTTGTTTGAGTTTTTTTAGATTTATTTGTTGGGGTTGGGTTTGTTTTTTCTTTTTTTGGTGTTTGGTTTGTTCTTGGTTTTGGTTTGATTTTAGTTTTGGTTTGATAGTCATGGTTATGTCCAGTTTTTGGTTTGGCTGGTTGACTTTCTGTAGTATACATTTGTTTAACACTTCTCCATATCCCACCTGCATCTTAGCCTAATGAATCTCAGGCCATTAAAATTTAGTCTGAATTTGCATGCAAGTTTGCAAGAGAAGAAGAAATATGATATTTGGCAATTTTGGAACCACTGCCCATCTAGGTAGAGATGTACTTACAATAAGCTCTATCTGGTCCTTTGCCAGCTACAAGTCACTGGTGAAAAATACAAGTAATTCAAATCATCAGAATAATAGTCATGCTGATGAACTGGCATGTTAAAATCAAGCCTGTATTTCCACTTCTATATTTTTTATTCTTCTTTTAGATAAAGACTTACTGATAAGATTTTTAGAAATATCTTGTCTAAATATTGATGTAGTAAACTCTGGTAATTTTTACTTGAAAGAGCACTGTATGGTCCTTCAAAAGGAGAAAAAAAATGCCTAAAATAATATTTTTGTGGCTTTTTATTTTCTGAAATAATATCACTGTTAGGTGTGTATTATTGCTATGTAAAATGAAGTAACATTCAAATCATCATAGTTTACTAATACGTATTTAACTAAAAGTTTGACATATTCTCTCAGTCTGTGAGCAGTGTAAAGAATGTCAGCTAAATACAGTTTCTATAAAAGAAGATATCAGCCATAAAAATGTATGTTCTGTTATTGCTGAATTATAAACTCACTAGTTGCTCCTAACAGATTCTGACAGTTTCTGGGATGAAATTCAAATATAGATGAGAAAATACCTCTTTGAAATCTTCGAAGTTGTCAACAAACTTAGAAAGTTGTACAGCTGCAAAACACTGTAAACACGCTGAGCACAATAGTATAATGGCTGTTTCTGTGAGAATCTATCCAGAGAGAAAATGCAATCTCTTTAAAGATACAGAGGAGTATCACTAAATAACCATAATATACTGTATTTCTTTAATGACTCCTATATTCACATGGCTTTGGCTACAATATCTTGTGGTCGTTAAAAATCTGTTCTAACATTCTTCTCTGCAAACACAGATTGAAAATGTGATTGAAAATATACTGTCTATATAGTCTATAAAAGTTTAGATTGTTATCCATATAACCTTTCCTTATATATTTAATCCACTTGACAGCTCTAGTCACAGGACTACAACTCTTTTACTGTATGCTTCACAGCTTTTTACTTCACATTGCACATTAACTGGAAAATTTGATTGATCCAATTGGCAATTCTAGGTACTCCAGGGCAAACTACAATCCCGCAAGGTTATTCTTTTATAATACATAGTATACTGGAATGAAAACTGGCTGAAATTCAGACCAGAAAGTGTGATAGTCGGTGTCACAAAGGCTAGGTGGAGACAAGTCAGTAACGATGTACCCCGTGGGACAATAGCTTGTTCCATTCTGTTTTCATTTCATTTTAATTTTCATTAATGATCACGATGATGAGAGGGAGTGTGGCCTCTGCAGGTTTGCAGATGACACTAAGTGGGAAGAGTAGCTGGTATGTCAGAGGGTCCTGCTGCCATTCAAAGGGACCTGGACAGGCTGGAGAAATGGGCTGACAGCAGTGCCAGGAAGTTCAGCAAAGTCCTACAGCTGGAGCAGAACAATCCCACGCAGCAGAACATGCTGAGGGTTAACTGGCTATAAAACAACTTGGCAGAAACAGCCCTGGGCCTCCTGGTGGATCCAAGTTGATCATGAGTCGGCAACGTGTCCTTGCCACAGGTATAAGGTGTTAAGATCCAATTAGTGAGAGATGGCTCTGCATGAATTAAAGTGCAAATTAGGCCATATGCTGAAGTCAGTAATACAGACACAATAAATGTGAGGTAGACAGGGAGAGAGAGAAAGACATAGAAAAGGATGGGGGGAGAGATTGAGAGATCAGGCAGAATATGGTCACCATCCACAGATCAGCCGTGTGCAGTTGGTCCTTCCTCACCCTGGTCTTCTTGGTAATGGAGATCCCAAGGAAGTTCAAAATTTCACTATTTATACATTTTTGCAAACAGAGGAATTAATGCTCATTGGCTATAGAATTCTCTTATTCTATTGGCTAAGTGATTCCCTTGTTTCTAATGCTAATTAGTCAAATGATCAATCTTTCTCTTGTTTTGAGTGTTGGTTGTGAGTGGGTAGTTGCAATCTTCCCCTGCCAGAATTACCTTTTGCCCAGTCCAAGCTGATTTCAGCACAACTTCGGAGCTCGTTTTCCTTGTAGCCCATAAATTCTGCCATTATCAGCAATACATTCTTCTTCCTCAGCTTGTTTACCTCCCCCTAGGCCTGAGATAACATTTGGGCAATAGTACCAGCTTTATCTTATCTCCAGGTCCCATCATTGGTGGCTTAACAGGGGGTGGAAGGGTTTTGGTGGTAGCACATACCATTTGTCCCATAACTGAGAATGGTTTTTGTTTGACCAGTGGTATGTGTACAACCAGTTGCTTCTTTACACAGTTTGCCATTGTGTGAATTTTGTGTGGATGCATTACCCAGGATGTGCTAACCAGATCTTTCCTCCCCAGGCCTGGAGTTAGCACCACCTTGTCACCGCATTCTCATGGCAAAAGCCTTTTGTGGTAACAGTGTTTGAGAAAGGCCATTGTGCTCTTTCAGTTCCTACAGAAGGCTGATGTTTTACTGAGCTGCATTAGGAGGAGTATTGCCTGCAGGATGGTGATCCTTCCTCAGCACTGGTGAGGCCACATCTGGAGCTGAAATAGCAAGTAATAATAATAAATCATGAGCCTAGTTAGTTTATGTATAATTAATGAGTCCCTTGATCCTGAATTTACAATACATTGCCCTGATCAGAAAATATTTTCTAAAAAATTTACACATATAATTTATTTTGTGATCAAGACATTGAATACAGCTTCAAGAGAAAGAAAGATTTGTACTTGTGCCCTTTGAAACCCTGTACATCAAAGGACATTGAAAAAATTATATGACCTTTAGAACATATCTGCATATTTAATATGCAGTTAATTTCTTAAGAAAGCACATGCTCATTTTCTTGCTTCTCTCATATCTGAAAACATTTCATAAAAAATCAGAGGTAGAAAATTTGTTGCAAGGCTGTTCTTTTTCTCCTCTCTCAGTGGTCATCTCTGCTAGTGTGGATACCAACTATCTTGTTATGCTAGCAGGATAAAAATATATGTATGTTATCTTTTTCTCCTTCTCACCTCTGACAGAGGCATATGAAGAATATGAGTTATACTTAAAGATCAAATTCCTCCTCCTCTTAAAAGATTGGTCAGCATTATGAAAAATGAGAGTGTTTCTGTTCATACATCCATTTTGTTTTTCTTTAAAACTGATGTGTCAAGACTAAGGAAAAAGCCAAATATCCCAGGAGAAATGTCAGTAACACTTTATTTTTTCTTTCAGTCTTAATTGGCTAAATTATATTTTGAAGTGATTTTTAATTCTTTACTGTTCTAGAATTAAAAGCTCCTTTGACACTAATTTTATAGAAAAATCTTTACACAATAAAATTCTTTGCAGAGTAAATAAAATTTCAGTTCCTCTCCATATATTTCCAATTTTTATCAGCAGGAGAAAAGCAAGCCATGTGAAATTCCTTTCGCAGGATGCTCAAGAACAGATATTGATCTTAACCAACAAATGCCTCATTTCAAACATAAGCAATCATCAAGGAAAAAAAAAGTTATAGCTGTTTTCCAGATATGTATGCAGTATTTATCCTCACCTATCCTAATTAATTTTGTCTTTTCATTTTCATTGAGAAAATATTATTGATTTCCATTACTCGTTGATAGCCCAGTAAACAGGTACTGCATTTTACTTTCCTGCTGTGGTGCTTTAAGAACATTTACTTCACCACCCTCTGCCTCTTACAGGTCCTTACTGCATCCTGTTCTTTACTGTCCTGTTTCCCCAAAGATATTTTCTTAATATCTTAAGATTTTAAAGCTCCTTGTATTATCAACTGTTCTTTGTCTTCTATATTCTTCTTTGGCTTCCTTTTCTGCATTCTGTAACTCTGTAATTGCAGGTGTCTTCAATTTATCACGGCCTTCCATATTTCTTTTGCTGTCCATATCAATTTAATATTATTTTCTCTTTTTGCAGGACCACTGCAACAGCTTCTGCTGGTGTAAATGTCTGTTAGGAGTATGCCAAAAGGAAAAGAATTTGGACAACATAAATAACCAAGTAGATGCATTTCATGTTGCCGAGGGAAGTTCTCTGTCAGTTAGTTAATTTTTTTTTTCCCATGGCAAATGTGTCTCGTAGTTGCATGTATTGGTATATTTCTCACATGACAAAATTCATGAGCATAATTAGCTGATTATAGCAGCAACTAGGGCACAGTGCTCATCTAAAAATATAGTGAAAAAATTAATACTTTTTCTAGAAAAATACTTTTTTTAGAATGAATAATGAATACTTTTTCTAGAAAAGTTCCATTTCTTTTACTTCAAGAATAAGTTTAGGTGTGGAATTTGCTATTTAAATAAGCCAAAGTTGAAAAAAAAAGTGTCATATGAGCTGAAACATAAACTGACACAATGACACAACTAGTATTTTATTCAAGATAAAGTGACTTGTCTGAAAAATTCTACCAATACTAGCATTAGGAAATCAAATCAAAGTGATGTATAGACCTAAAGGATGATGTCTTTGAACTATGTGTGCTGAGAATACATCTGAGGATAAACAGTAACCTGAAAAAATCAAGCTCATTAAAATTATACTTGTTCTGCTGACCTAGAATTAGGGAGCATCAGTAACTATATAGTCTCATGTTACATTTTGGGGAAAAAAAAGTACTATTTTATAGTACAATAATAAAATATTGGATTGTAATCCTGCAGATTAGTAAAAAATAACCAGATAAAAATTGAAACAGCAATTCAGCCAAAATTACATATGAATAACAATCCTAAAAAATAAAGAAGTGCTTGAATATGTCACTGAAAACTAAGAAAAATTGACTCATATAATATTTTATGTACTACTATAGCACAGTAACATTATTAGGTACCCAATCCTCTGTGTTTCAAATGTGGAAAAAAAATCCAAGTTATATAAGAAATCACATAGACTGTAGATTTTCAACAGAGGGAAGAATGAATATATTCAAAATACGAATACACTTTGAAGCATCATGACAGTGAAACATAAATGCATCTATTGAGATTACAAGTTCAGTTCTTTTGATGAACTACCCTTGCATTTAGTTTAAAGGGGAGTAAGAAATAAAAAAGAGAGAGCTAGAACTTCTATGTAATCACAGTTCTTTGTGGTAGAATTGGAGAATGACGTTGCTGATAAAGGCTGCAAAGAAACAAGCCCAAAAGGCTACTGCTTCTCAAGAAAAGGCACTGATGCTTGAAGATTATAAAGATGCCCATCTCCCAAAGACAGGCAATCGAGGGAGACAATAGCAGAAATGTGATCTTACAGCATATTTCAGACTGAAAAGGCCACATGTAAAATGATGAATTTCCCATTGTGGCATCTTTAAGCTGAGGATTATCATAAGACTAAATAATTGATCACTTGTTCATGTTCTCTTTGTAGTGAAAGAATCCATATGAAGTGACAGAATTCCATCAGAAGAGACTAGGAGAAACCCATCACAGACCTAGGTTAGACCATTTATGTATGAGCTGTAATATCTAATAAGAATATTACATCTAAAATTTTCAGAGTGGGTATTTCTTCAATGCATTTTAAGTGTCTGATTAATAGGATCTTATGTGAAGATAATGCCTGGATCTCTTGAACCATAAGCAAAGAGACAGAGACAAACCAGAGTGGAGTGAATCTGTATATTGGAAGAAGGCTAACAATGCTTTCAGGAAAAACTTAGACAACTAAAATCTAGTAGAACTCACACAGAAGATATGACTGGGGCTTCTTTGGAGTGTTTTAACCTCTTCAGTGTTTGCTTCAGCCTTCCTAAATAATAATTAGGTGAATATGCTCCTTAGTGAATTTAGCCCTATAGTTTTAATTAATAAACAGATCCTTCACAAAAAATTCAATACAAATAAATATTCTAGGGGGTGTTCATTCAGCACTTCTACCTTTAGCAGACAGTGCTCTTACTCACTAAATCTCCAAGGGTGCTTCAGGTGCATGATTCCAAGCACCCATGCAGTAAATTGTGTTCAAAAGTGATTTCTGTAATCTCTTAGAAGCATTTTGGTGCTGTCCTTCACCCACTTTACACACACACTCCCAATACATCTCAAGGCTTTCAGTCTAAACAAGGAGGCACCTGAGCACTCACACATGGTAATGCCTCTTCAGAGTAGCTTATTCTCCTCATCCTCAGTTTGGAGATGCCAGAAGGGGGAAGCTGAGTTGAGTTAGCACATATTTTTATAGAAACATTATACAAGGCTTAAAATTCTGCTTGTTAGTTAGTTAGAAATCCAACATGCAAAAGTTTGAAAGTTAATGGAATAGAAAATGAAGCTGCAAGACGTTAATGCAGAAAATGCCTATATTTAACATTCTGCTCTCATCTGCTCCAGTACCACAGAATTTTACCTCTAACTTCGAATAACAGGTCTCAAATGTAAAATTGCACAATATCAATTGAACTACAAAGGAATAACCCCTTAAAAGCCATTAACATTTTCATTTCTAGGTAATTTTTCAGAACACGTTCAGTCAATTGCTTTATTTACATTTTTCATACTGTGGAAGCAATGATTAAAGCCACAGACATAAATGAAATACATTAAATTTCATTATGTGGTGCCTCTTTTCAAAACTGCAGCACTATAGCATATAGGCCAAGCCAAATGTGTATGACGACTTAACAAGGCTACTTCAACTGTCTAAATCAATGTTGACTGATTAAAAATCCACTTATAACTATCACCAATAAATCCAGATACCATCCAAAAAAAAAATTTTATTTTTTAAAGGGGGGAACTATTCTCTCCTCTCTATGACTGTCTTTTTAAAATGATTAGTCTTAAGGGCAGAAAAAATTACAGAAATTTAAGGAGCTACCATAAGAAAAATTGTTATAAATGGGAAACTGCCAAGGAAAAATCTCAAAGAAAAATTGACAAAATAAAATGTGAAGATTAATCCATTAGTGAGAGACACTGAGAAGTGCACACTGAAGTGATAAGTGAAACTATGTATCAAGTGAGATAAGCTCCCAGTTATAAAACTTGGGGGAGTTTAAATGCACTTTTCCTTTTTCCAAAAGTCTTTCTTGGATTCTTCTTCTGAATGGTTCTTTAAACTGTAACTATAAAATTATATGTTTCTGAGGACCATACTGAGCAGGTATGATTATTGCCCATTTTAAAAGGAAACTACAGGAGTGTTTCTAGTGCCTAAGAGACTACAGGACAAAACATAAAAAATTATATTGCAAAGAGAATATTAAATACTGCATCTCTTAGATTTGAATCCATATTTTGCTTACAGTATGAATGATAGCAGTCATATTCTGAGGTAAATGAAATATTATCCTAACAAAATAAAGATTTTTAGGCTGCCAACTAATAGGCTTTTTTATACCACAGCAAGAGGGAAATGAGAGAAAATGATAGTTCTATCCGATGGAGGTAGTCCCTAGTGCAGACAGAAAACAGGATAAAATCAATCATCACTACAGGAATTGTCTCATTCGAAAAGGATCAGTCAAAAAGCAGCAGGCTGTCCTTCAGGCAAGATCTTTGTCATTGTAACTTTAATTTCTCTATATTTACATTGCAGGTGTTTGAATTTAAGCCTGTTTCATTAGTGACTTCTTACATATGCCAGCTCTAATGAGAAGCTTCAGTGGGTAATTACTGAATTTCTGTAGTGAAGAACATAAATGGGTGAAAACTGGCAAAAGGGGTGTTCCAAGATTCTCAGAGAGGGTATCTTCAGCTCCTAGACAGTATTCTGTGCTTCATCAAAAAGAGTGTGACCAGAAAATCAGAGAGGGTGATTTTGTCCATTCACACAGTACTTGCAAAGCTCTGTCTGAAGAATCAGATACCATTTTGGGCCACCTTGTATAAGGCAGTGCTGACAATCTGAAGGAAGTCTGGTGAAAAGCTTCCAAGGTGATAAGGGGGTCTGGAACATATGCCATAAAGGCATTGATCAACCTTGAAATTAAACTTGCCTTACGCAAGAGGTCAGACTGGATGAGTTTTGGAGGCCTCTTTCAGGAGGATTTTATTATGATCCTATGATTTGCAGAATGAAAATCAAATTTCAGATCTTAGCAGGCCCTTCAGAGAAAAATAAATAGTACCTTGGAGAGAATACCTGCAGGTGAACCCATTCAACATCCTGTCTATAGGGTGATTCTCCTTTATTATAGGCAAGCATTACCAGTTTAGGAAGACTGCACTTTGTGTAGTTCATGCCTGTGAAATACTTGTACAAATCATTTAGACATACCAAAGCAGACTCAGTTCTCCTGTGTTCCCAGCACTGACAAGTGCTCACATATTTCTCATCTAACTTTCACTGTGGCTCTTACTTCCTTTTTGTCACTCATTTTCTTATCCAGCTTAGCCATGCTGGCAACTTTGACAGTCTGACTGCGCCCAGTCCAAAGCTAACAAGTGAAGCTTATCAGAACTTACCCTTTTTTTGGTGCCTCTGATCACAGAACTTGAACTTTGGTCCCTTTATCTTTTAGCAAAACAAACTTTCAAATCCTTTGAAGTACAGCAGCCTCAAGAGTGCTGGTATCAGCCTTCCTCAATCACACATGGCTACAACCATTTTCTCACTGCTCCTTTGTGCATGGTGTGGGAAAGCACTGCTTGAATGAGACAAATAGAAAAATGTTACAATACCCCTTTACAGCAAAACCATAAAAAAGGCAGAGTCTGCTGAGACTCATGCACTTGAAAGGATGTCCTTGAATGATTTAAGAATGGTCTGACATTATGAATACAGCACAATTCAAAGAAGAATTGAAGTCAGGTATTTAATGCAAGCTGTATCAGAACTGTGAATAGACTTTTTGGCTGAAATCTTGTCTCATTTGGAGTGTTCTTGCTGTTTAAAATTGCATATAAGGCACAATATTTTCTTCTATTTAGTGTTTCATCTCCAAATGTGTTGTCAGGCAGCATCTGTACTTCCAAGGTGAGGGTGAACTGCTGAGAACTGCTCACTATTTTCACAGTGTCCAGCATCTTAAAGAATTGGCCAGTGCACTCCTGGAAATGTTCTTTATTTTGATGAAGAGAAAAAATTATAATCACGCATGCAGAAGATGAAGGTGAACCAATCACATCTGCTAATATGCAGTGCACAAAAAAATCAAAGCAAAAGCACATTATGGCCATCTAAAATAGGGAATATCATTCAAAGGGCCATAGATGACACAGACTGATAAAGGTACTGAGGGAAAAAAAGAATAACAACACTGATTGGCAATCTGTGACATGCCAAGTGAACAGCAGGAGTGTGGGAAACAGTGTGTGCTTTTTAGAGAAAATTTACTATGCAGAGGTAGACCTTCCAGCTGAGCAGGAATGGAAGCATGAATGTGAGAGATTGATGCAGAGAGCATTACTGAGGCTTACTATCAAGTCAGAAAAATAATAGTGAAAAGAAAGTAAGGAAAAGAACATTTATGCACAATCTCAGAGGCCTTTGGACGATAAAATCATTGTTTAAAGTGTATTACCAGATATTTTCCTAGTTTGGCACCATATTTATCTGTTAAATCAGTATTTTTGTGGATCAAGCTATAGTGGAAGTAATACTAATGGGCATGAAAGTAAATTGTGAATTGTTTTATGGAAGAAGCCTGTAAATACTGTTCACAACACATGACTCATAACAGGATCAAAAGTAATGAATTATTTTATGAAATCATTTAAGAGAGAAGAACGAGTTTTAATCAAGGTTAAAACATATTCTCTTGCTCCTCTTCTTAAGAAAATACCTTATGCTTTTCATTTATCATTCATTTTTAAAATTCTTGCTTTGTTTTTTGATATGCAGCTTTCCATGGACACTAACTTAAAGTCACAAATATTTATAGTCTTTATCTGATCATACACTTGGGATTAAATTTAATGGGTCAACATGCATAAACCATTAGCATATGTATCTACACAGATAAATTAAAGAAAAATTTCACTACAGGTATATAAGTGTATGCTGAAGATTTTCAGAACACATTAAGGAATGGAAAGCAAAATGAAAGTTTTTTCTTCTGCTTTGTGCTATACTGAGATAATCATGCCTCTGTTTAACTTTATTAAACACTTATTAATCCAATTTCACCAGGATGTCATGAAGACATATCAATACAAGGGACTATGCCAATCCAATTTTGTAATTACAAAATTCAAAGCATATCCTAGGAGGATAGATGAAGAATATTTTTTCCCTGTTTCAATAGTAGAACTACAACCACTGCAACCAAAAGGATCACTACTGAATATTTCCCTGGTGAGAAGTGTGCACAGGTTTTTCAGAGTTAACAAATATATTCACTACAAATTATTGTCCCTTGATTGCTGTCACAGAATGCTATGAGTCCAGGTCTTGTCTGATTTTGAGAGACATCATGGAATGATTTTGTGTCTCTCTACTTGTCAGGAAATAATTCTTTTCTTAGACTCAATGGTAGTAGAATTTACCTTGTTGATTACATTAGCAGACATTTGAATGCCTCCAGTAAAATCTTGAAAACCTATCTTATCAGTTACAGCTATTAAGGGTTATCTGGTTTTGTTTGGTTGTTTTTTTTTGTTTCCTGAAAATGTATTTAAATATTGATAGCTTTATTTTTAGTGAGAGCTATGTAAAGTTTCTAGATAAAGCATTTTGTAAGCCTACAATTCGATTTTTATTTTAACAAAATATGAATGTGAAGCATCTATGAGTTTATATCCTAAAATGAGTAGCTTTTCAATCAGAGACAGTGGCATTTGGTGATCTACCTAACTAGCTACAAACAATTCATATAGCAGAGTAGTGAAACAACAGCAATCACAATTTTTGCACTTGTGAGGCAAACACATGTCCTTTTACTGTCAATATTTCAAAGCTGGAAAAAGCTGAGACATGACTCTTCTTGTAAGAGATTTCCAGTCTAAACTTTAATACAGTCAAATTCATCCAATGGAGCATATAAGGGAAAATCCTATAACAGAGAGGTAATTCCATGTTCCCTATAATCTTATTCATTCAAGGTATTGATGTAGTATTTTCTGCAATGACTTTGACCATTCCCACAACAAATTTAACCACTGCTCAATGTCCAGATACAGATCAATGATGAATTGTGTCTCTCAGGGGTCCATATTAGCACCAGTAACTTTTAATGTCTCCATCAATGACAGAGACAGTGGGATTGAGTGCACCCTCACCGAGCCTGCAGATGATACCAGTCTTAGCAGAGCTGCTGGTGTGCCAGAGGGACAGGATGTCACCTAGAGGGACTTGGACAAGCTCAAGAAGTGGGCCCATGTAAAACTCACGAGTTCATCAAGGCCAAATTCAAGGTGCTGCACCTGGATCAGGGCAACCTGGTACCAATCCAGGCTGGAGGATGAACAGATGGAGATCAGCCATGCCGAGAAGGACTTGGGGTGCTGTTGTGTGAAAATCTGGATATGCTTGCAGGCATAAGGCCAACTGTTTCCTGAGCTGCATCCAAAGCAAAGTGGCCAGCAGGTCGAGGGAAGTGATTCTATCCCTCTACACCACCTGGAATTCTGAGATCCCACCTGGAATACTGCATCCAGCTCTGGAGGAATCAGTACAGGAGAGACATGAAACTTTTGGAGTAGGTCCAGAGGAGAGCCAAAACAAAGATTATAGGGCTGGAACACCTCTTCAGTGTGAAACAGCTGAGAGATTTGGGGTTGTTCAGCTTGGAGAAGATAAGGTTCCATGAAGACCTCATTGAAGGTTTTCAGTAATTAAATGGGACTTATAAGCAAGATGAAGGCAGATCTTTTAAGAGATCCTGTAGTGATAGGATAACAGGTAATGGTTTTAAAATAAAAGAGAGTAGATTTAGACTCCATATTTTTTACGGCAAGAGAGGTAAAAATCTGGAACAGGTTTCCCAAGGAGGTCCCACTCCTGAAAACATTCACAGTCAGGGTGGACAAGGCCCTGAGCAACTGGATCTAGATGAAGCTATCCCTGGTCATAGTAGGGGGATGACATTTAAAGGTCCCTTTTGACCTAAATAATTCTACAGTTCTATTATTGGTTTCAAAAGAACTAGGCTGCTATAACTAGTTACTAGGCTGCTATAACTAGTTCTAAGGTAAACAGCATCCCGGGACAACCAATAATTCCAGAAGAACATAAATCTCCAGGTATGCAATCAATTCAAGAGAAACATAAAACTCTCTACTTGCCCAGTGTAGGACAATAAAGTCATGTTAACACTGTAACTTCTGCAGTATTCAAGGGGTGATATTAATTAGAATCAAAAAAGGAAGTTATGATTTCCTCAATGAGAACACTCTTTCCTGTAGGGTAATTTTCCTGTAGGGTAATTTTCCCTGTGGCGCTCTTTGCAACTCCTTCTATTCTAGTTCTTGCCATTATTCTCTTTGTCCTCATCTGTAAGGTCACTGAAGTAGCAGAGTATTTTGTACATCTCCAGCTCTATTCAATAAATAATAAAAGTCAGAAAATGGACTTTCTTTTATATCCATTTGGTGAAGTCCATAAATACTAAGCTTTATTACAGGAAGTAATTATAGGAAGGATTAGAGAGAGAGAAAAAGAAAGAGTATCTGCAGTCTGTCACAAAAACTCATATGTAATCAGAACTGAATACTGAGTGAAATGAGTGAAATCTGAACACTGCCTATTGTTATACCTATAGTATAATATACTCCTCAATTGTCTTATTGCTTTCAGAAAGGAGGAGTAACAGCTTGAATGTTTGATAATGCAATGCAGAAACTTGCAATACTAGATGACTAGTTTGGACATCATGAAATGGCATGTAAGATAGCACTACAGTTGCCTTGAGATATCATATAAAGACAGCAGTGAGATTTTTCTTTTCCCATTTATTAATTCTTTTAGTGTAATGACTGTCTAAAAACAGCCTGAAAAAAAGTTGATGTTAACTTTCGGCAAGATCTGCCATTTACTAATAATAAATCCATGTGGACTATATTCAGTAGTCTACCCCCACATACTTATATCCCAAAAAACTCCCAGGCAGAACTGCTTTGTATGTCTGCTGGCTTTGTGACCAAAGGTCAAGTCTGAAAGCTGAACCTGAAGGATTTCAAAGAAATCTTCTCCAGGGAACTTAACACCTTAATATTTAGGTCTCATTCATGAATTAGAATTTAAATGTGGGTCACTAGTTCACCTNCCTGGATCAGGGCAACCTGGTACCAATCCAGGCTGGAGGATGAACAGATGGAGATCAGCCATGCCGAGAAGGACTTGGGGTGCTGTTGTGTGAAAATCTGGATATGCTTGCAGGCATAAGGCCAACTGTTTCCTGAGCTGCATCCAAAGCAAAGTGGCCAGCAGGTCGAGGGAAGTGATTCTATCCCTCTACACCACCTGGAATTCTGAGATCCCACCTGGAATACTGCATCCAGCTCTGGAGGAATCAGTACAGGAGAGACATGAAACTTTTGGAGTAGGTCCAGAGGAGAGCCAAAACAAAGATTATAGGGCTGGAACACCTCTTCAGTGTGAAACAGCTGAGAGATTTGGGGTTGTTCAGCTTGGAGAAGATAAGGTTCCATGAAGACCTCATTGAAGGTTTTCAGTAATTAAATGGGACTTATAAGCAAGATGAAGGCAGATCTTTTAAGAGATCCTGTAGTGATAGGATAACAGGTAATGGTTTTAAAATAAAAGAGAGTAGATTTAGACTCCATATTTTTTACGGCAAGAGAGGTAAAAATCTGGAACAGGTTTCCCAAGGAGGTCCCACTCCTGAAAACATTCACAGTCAGGGTGGACAAGGCCCTGAGCAACTGGATTTAGATGAAGCTATCCCTGGTCATAGTAGGGGGATGACATTTAAAGGTCCCTTTTGACCTAAATCATTCTACAGTTCTATTATTGGTTTCAAAAGAACTAGGCTGCTATAACTAGTTCTAAGGTAAACAGCATCCCGGGACAACCAATAATTCCAGAAGAACATAAATCTCCAGGTATGCAATCAATTCAAGAGAAACATAAAACTCTCTACTTGCCCAGTGTAGGACAATAAAGTCATGTTAACACTGTAACTTCTGCAGTATTCAAGGGGTGATATTAATTAGAATCAAAAAAGGAAGTTATGATTTCCTCAATGAGAACACTCTTTCCTGTAGGGTAATTTTCCTGTAGGGTAATTTTCCCTGTGGCACTCTTTGCAACTCCTTCTATTCTAGTTCTTGCCATTATTCTCTTTGTCCTCATCTGTAAGGTCACTGAAGTAGCAGAGTATTTTGTACATCTCCAGCTCTATTCAATAAATAATAAAAGTCAGAAAATGGACTTTCTTTTATATCCATTTGGTGAAGTCCATAAATACTAAGCTTTATTACAGGAAGTAATTATAGGAAGGATTAGAGAGAGAGAAAAAGAAAGAGTATCTGCAGTCTGTCACAAAAACTCATATGTAATCAGAACTGAATACTGAGTGAAATGAGTGAAATCTGAACACTGCCTATTGTTATACCTATAGTATAATATACTCCTCAATTGTCTTATTGCTTTCAGAAAGGAGGAGTAACAGCTTGAATGTTTGATAATGCAATGCAGAAACTTGCAATACTAGATGACTAGTTTGGACATCATGAAATGGCATGTAAGATAGCACTACAGTTGCCTTGAGATATCATATAAAGACAGCAGTGAGATTTTTCTTTTCCCATTTATTAATTCTTTTAGTGTAATGACTGTCTAAAAACAGCCTGAAAAAAAGTTGATGTTAACTTTCGGCAAGATCTGCCATTTACTAATAATAAATCCATGTGGACTATATTCAGTAGTCTACCCCCACATACTTATATCCCAAAAAACTCCCAGGCAGAACTGCTTTGTATGTCTGCTGGCTTTGTGACCAAAGGTCAAGTCTGAAAGCTGAACCTGAAGGATTTCAAAGAAATCTTCTCCAGGGAACTTAACACCTTAATATTTAGGTCTCATTCATGAATTAGAATTTAAATGTGGGTCACTAGTTCACCTTTGAGTCAAGCATGTGCACCATGGAGAATGGGTTCACTGCCACCATGCTGTTTTACTTGCATCCTTCATTGTCCATTTTAAGTAGTAATGCATACTACAACTCTTCTTGCTGCCTCAAGTATCACAGATTCAAATAAAAAAATAGCATGAGAATGTTTATATCTGTTAACATCTGAAGTACATGATTACCTAATCTCTGAGAAACTTCTGAATAGATTAATCCCACACAAGTTTAAGTGGTATGTCTGTTCTAAAAGAATAGTAATCTTTCATGACTAGTGATTACTGATCATTATAGGGACATTATAGGGACACCACCTTGGATCCTGGGTAAAATCAGATAACGGATAGCCATGAAAATAGAGAATAGGCACTAAATGCATGTCGAACATACTTATGTAGCTATTTTCAAATGCAATGTAGATTTGAAAACCAGTGAAGATATAGCAAGGTACAGAGTATGTCAGTCAAAGTACAATCCTCCATTTTGCCAAAAGAAGTCCCCACTTTGTACTTGTCTCAACAAAGTGAAGTACAGATTTTAAGGAACAGTAAAAAGTTATTCTACGATAAAGTGCGTAAAAATTAATTTTTAATTCTGTGCCTATCTATAAATAATGTTGTTTCAATACTCATACAT
Organism: Notiomystis cincta; assembly: GCA_013398075.1. Taxonomy (NCBI): domain Eukaryota; kingdom Metazoa; phylum Chordata; class Aves; order Passeriformes; family Notiomystidae; genus Notiomystis; species Notiomystis cincta. The sequence goes on from VZRX01010027.1 coordinate 128,202, forward strand.
GTATTCTAAAGTCTATTTTCCCCACATGAACCATGAACCCTTTGTAAATGTAAATTAATAAACATGTCATCTTCCAGTATGACCAGTTTGGAATTTCTTACTAGGACCAAGTAGAAACATCACAGTAAAGTTTAGCAAAGGTCACCTCAGCAAGGGGAAGGTTTAAGATTTATACTGACACTTTAAGGACATTAAAAGGAAATGGAGATACATTAATGAAGATGCTAAAGGCAGAAGAGGAGAGCACTGCTAAGCCAAGAATCAGGCTGACATATCCTGCACCTAAACAAGTGTTTCATTCACTGTTTAGCCCAAAGAATAGGGTTTAAAAGGCCTCCGAATTTTATACTGCACTTCTATTATTCCTAAAATTCAAATATCAGGAAAAATATTTAGTGAGAAAAACTCAGTTGAAAGATTGTGATAAGCAGTAATGATCTCTGGTATTTATCAGGGTTTTAAATATAATTTGTTCTAAAAACTTGGTTCAAAACAAACAGCAGATGGAAGCCATTTAGTGCAGTTCCCTTCTTACATAAACATCATGCCTGAAAATTTGTTTTATATTTAATTAAATGATTGCACATTACATTTAAAACAAAAAGTAATTGCCATTTGATTAATATTAAATTAATGGCCTGAGGGAATTCACCTTTGTTTAGACTATGGTATTATTAAGAGAAAAATAATCTTCAAAAAATGCTTGATTTACTGAGCATAGAAAATGTGAAAATATCTCATGTAATTAGATGATCAAAGACAGAGTATTATTAAATCGAATTGCAAAGCAAGTCAAGTAGGATATGCAGTGATATCAGTCCAGTGACATAAACTCACTGTTGCTAGGAGCTTTGATATCAGCCAGAAATATGTTGAGAAAATTAATTAGAGAAAAATTATTACTGAAGACATAATGCCACTGATCTTCATTACCCATCATCAAAAAAAGTGCTCACATAATTTGATAAATTTTGTTATTAATATGGAAACATGGATTAATGTTTGCATAATAATGTTATATTTCACCAGTTGCTGTCAGCATCCTTAAAAAAAATTAGTTACAAGCTAATTTGAGAAGACAAAATATCCTGGTTTTCCACCCTGGTTTGTTTCTTTTCAGTGTGAATGCTGCTTAAATATTTATCTTGTTTGGGTGTACTTCTTGTTTGTTTAATTTGCCTATGTTGACACACTTGTAATTACTATATAATAATTCCATCTCTGACATCTCTTTTGCTGTCTTAGAGCAAGATTTTATAACTATCCAAAGTAGCAAAGGGAATAAAATTTATTTCCAGTTTCTTCAGAAAACTTGACCCCTATTGATAGATAAGAGAGTGTAGAAAGTCACCACTAAGAGTTAACGGGTTTTCAGCACACTCAACCTGCTTTAGTATAACAAGCTAAATGTGAGTGATAATTGTGCACCCACCTGATCTGTATGAAAGCTCTTCACAGCAATGGCCTCTGTACTGGAGCAAAAACAAAGGCACTAAAGGCACAATTCCCGAGAGGAACTAGGAATAATTAGATCATAAGTGCCACCACGATTTTTCCAAAGTATGCAGCAAGACATAGTAAGAACAGTATATAGGTTTTAGTGGAGATTTTTTTTCCATATATATACTTCATTCTTCTTTTTGAACAGAAGTGTTGTTAGTAACTCTCAGAAATTATATTCTGGGCTACCACTGCAAACACTCTCAGTACATATCCAAGCTATTTTACGCTCTGTCCAAGAAAGCACTGGTATATAATCATAGGAAAAGAAAAAGAAATTATAAGTAGTTTAATTAATTCCCTGGAAGTCTTGTAGTCCAAATTCCTAGTCAAAACACCACTAACTGGAAAATTAGATGAAATTGTTAAAGATCTTGTCCAGCTGAATTTTGAAAACCTCCAAGGATGGAAAGTCTGGAAATGCTTTGAGCAACCTGTTCCATTGATTTAACAACTCTGATTATGAAATTCTCCTTACATTCATTCCAACAGCTTGTGTTTATTGCCTCTGGTAATTTCCCTGGGAGTCCATAAGATGAACGACGCACAATCTTCTTCAAGTACCCTCCTCCTTAAGTCACGGAAGAGTGCAAGTATCCATGATATTAGATCTGTCAGGAGGTAGCAAGTGGAAGCAGGATGCAAGGGCAAGGCCTGGGGAGGCACAGGCAGTTGTGTCACACGCAGTGCCCAGCAAGGCAGGCAGAGCTGATCTGGTGAGGATAACCAGCTGCAACAAGAATACAGGCAGCCAAACCAGTCCTTCTCAAAAAAGCAGATCTGAAGCCAACCCAAGCTGAGTTCAAAAGTCAAGGTCAGGACAGATCTGGAAATAATTAATTAGGATTAGAAACCATACAGAAATTGCCAGACAAGTATATCATGATGAAACAAGTCTGAGGTCAAATCTGGAAGTCAAATCTGTGGGTTATAATTGGTGACTGAATGAAGGATCTGTAAGGCTGATGAGATAGCTTGGGCCAGAACCATACACACAACCTCAGGCTTTCACATGAAGAAAGGGAGAAGACTCGGATGAAATTTCTTAGCAGAGTTATTTGAGACAGCTAGTCCTCTGATGCTTCTTCCAGACTTTCCTTGAAGACCTCTAAGGCCATCTGAAGCTTCTAAAATAGCCCTGATTATTAGGGAGCTGACTTTTGAGTGTAGGGCCCCAAAAGCGGCCCCTTCACTACTGTCAATGAAAACTGATTTCCTGGGCTCCTATTATAAGGTCTGTACACCATTTCACATCACTACATGAATTTACCAGCTCAGAATTCCACTTGCTAGTGCATTTCTATGCTTTTTGTTAATTACACAATGAAAACATTTTGAGAGAATGTTTTTTTGGTATCTTTCCCCCATGAGGATGCGATGCGAACACAATTAAAAAAAGGGCTGATCTTACCCAAAACCACAGAAAACTTACTTTGAGTTATTCTTCTGATTGTATGTACAAATAAAGCTATTGCCTCCAAGTGCAGTCACGAGTTGATGATTTCCGTATCTGTTTCCTTCTTTCTTCCTAGGAGACCACTACTGAGTGTGAGGCATCAGCCTACCTCATGTATTCTTATCCTGGTGTAACTATAGAGTTCAGTACTATACTTGATATACAAATATTTATGAGAACATATTGAGGTACATGTTCTCTCCACAAGGTGAAACTTGACATCATTGAAAAAGCAGACGCTGAATATCTGAACGTTAATTTTGTTTTTTATCCTTTACCCCTCTCCACATAACTGAAAGTTCCAGTGTCACATCTGCCCATCTACTACCACTCCTGGGCTTATTTTGCTTCATAGGATTAATAAGATTTTATTAGAAAGGTTTAGTAAGATCTAGTAATATTAGTAAGATCTTATTAGTAAGATTTAAGCTAAGTGTTAGACCAGTAGGAATGTTCATCCTATTAGTCAGAAGTAGCATCTCCCAGAGATTTATGTGTTCCCTGTGAGCTAGATGTATTGCAAAACTTTCTAGAGAGGAGAAGAGTGGTATCCAAATTATACACTTTCAGGACCAAACTCTAAATGTCACTGTTTCCTCAAAAAAGGTAGGCATACTCTTTCCAGTTAAGGAACTCCAGGCAGAGAGTATACCTGAATACTTTGGTCATATTGGTTTTTGGAAACAGAAAACCAAACACCATCCACTTGTAAAAACTTCCACTTTTAGGAGTTATTCATTAAAGAATAGAAAAGCTGTTTATTAATGTTTCCCTAAAATAAAAATATTGCAAAGAAAACTCTTATCTATCTTCTGCTTCCCCAAAGTAAAAAAATTCTAGAGAAAACTGTTATCTAGCCTGTTCAAAGATGCTGCAATATTGGAAATCATGAACAAAGCAATATAATATCATATTATTAAAAAAAAAATTCTTTTCTTTTGAGGGATTCTGTTGCCTATTACAATATTGTCCAATTTAAAACTAGACGAAAATGTTGTTTAAATAAAGAGGAAGATGCTTGTAATATGGGACTGGTAATGAACTCAGGATATGCCCTTTTTCCTACTATTAGACACCTGCTCAGTGGCCCTTGGTTGTTATTTTAAATACATAGTTACACAAACAGAGGAGCAATCTATGTTAAGTATTAAGAAATAGCATCAATTGTTTTTTGATCTATTTTATAAATGTATATGCAGTCATTGAAATGGACTTAAACCATCTACACCTAAATTAACTATCAGAAAGTACCAGTAGAAATTTCTGTGGATGGAAAATGAGGCAAAAGTTTGGCATCATCTGTTTTTCTCCTATAGTAGCAGATCTTTCTACTCGTTTTTGATGGTTTTGACAAGAGTGACCAGATGTGTCAATGCTAAATGGAATATATACACATATATGTGCTATTAAACTTACATAACAGGAAAAGGAAGAGGTCTGTGGTTAAAAGCACCAGGCAAATGGATTTTTAAGACACCTTCTCATAAATATTATGTAAGTAGAGTGCAGATTGCAAAATTGTATACCTCTACATGCATTTTACATAAACATATGTGTTTCTACATCTCCTTATAGATATATGCATTTTTTAAGATTTGTGTACATGTAATAAATTTCTTAGTTAATCAGTAACAAACAATAATACTGACTCTTGTTTTCAAGGAAGTATTGTTTAATATTATAATATTGCATCAAAAAAACAAGCTTATAGCTGGGATACAGTGGTATTTCCAGCATTCTAACAGAGCTTTGTTATGGTGTGAATCACTATTTTATGAGAAATTAATTCCAAACTAATCATCAGCTCTACAGTCTTCCTCTACATATTAAAAATAACTTTTGCCACTAGTGGATTAGTGTTACTTTCATATTATTCCTGTAATACAGGCTATAGAATTACAGTGACTCAGCTGACAGAACTTGAAGTTTCTCCCCAGAAACTTTTACTATATATCTGATGATGTGCAAATAAATTTAATCTCAAACTTTTTCTCTGAGACTTACAATTGCTAGTATGCCTAATCTACAGGAGGCTTTTAAGGCACACCCATACCCAATTATATGGTCCATGTATTATTAAGTGTATCTAAAAAATTGATTAGGCAAACTTTAGGATTCTAAAAAATTCTTTAGAATTCTTAAAAAGGGGATTTCTACAATGTCTTACTTACTGTATTGTCTGGGAACACGTGAAGTTTTCATTCTCATCATAGCTAAAAGAAGTGTTTCCCTAATGGCTAATTCAGTAAGCAAAACACAAACTTACCCTGGATGCTGTTTCTACCTCTTTCTCTCATTTCTTTACATAAAAAAGTTGCTTAAGACAGGCTTCTGAGGCCCACTGATGGAGCCCTAAAAGAGGAGTCTCTTCATAGTTCATTTCTGAACTATGGCTGTTGCGTTGAGAGGAGTTATTATGGTTGTCTTGTAGGTAGTAAGTGGTCTTTCCTTCCATCACATACAAGTATTGTCAGTATGTGTCAGCCTGACATGGACATCTTCACTTATGAAAGCTTACACATATGCACAAGCTCACAAGTCAATATAGAAACTTTAGTCATTCAGGAATAAACTTGACATTTTACATTTAAGCAAGGTCACAAGGGTCTTCTGAAGAAACTGAAAAATGAATGGAATGAAAACATATACATTATGTTTCCTTCTTCTTTCATATTATAAAAAATTAACTGATGAGTAAATACATTAATGAAACAGGTAAGATTCCTCTTCCCCTAATGTCTCAAAAAGTAATCAGTAGTAATTTACACTTTTAAAATATGCATGCATGAAAAAAAGAATATTATTTCTATTTTGGTTTTAGATTTCAGTGAGTTCCCAAACAGAGATTATTTCAGCCATACTAATAGCCTCTGCACTACATTTTACAGTAAATTTCTTCATTTAGTCCTTATTTAATTAGAAAACATACATTAGGGTTGACAAGCATGAAAAACTTCTGTGAAAAATATTCCTTAATGAAACCATGTCCTTATAAGAAGCAATGGCAGTTTTGTACTTTTCTAGGCAGTGTTTTAAAAATTCAAATATATGAAAAAAATGGTTGATTTTCTTAATCTTTATATGCAAGTTTTTGCTCAGATACTTTAAGACACATTCAGCCACATAATAAATATAATACATAGGTAATAACAACTATTATCTATTATTAGATTAAATTCTAGTTCTCTAACATTTCTACTCTATTGGAAATGCTCACGTAAGCAAAACAAAGGTTGATCCTTTCATTCAAAATTCATCTTTCTTCTCTTACCTACTGAGTGGGAAATAAAAAAATGATCTTGATATTCTATTTTAATGTATAACTTTTCATCATCAAAAAATTAATAAAAAGAATGCAAAAATAAAGCTCAGTATTTTAGATTAGGGTTCTTCAGTCTAATATTTTCAGATATATTCTTGTAAGAAGACCGAACAGTAGGAAACAGCAATGAAATTGCCACAGAAACATTAGAAATATCATTTGCCAAATCCATTTGCAACTGAAACTTTCTTCTCCTCAAACAACAATGCACAAAATATATATTATTGATTTGACTGATTAATATTTTAAAACACTGCGGAAGTTTTACTGAAAGGTGGATGCAAATAAGAGGTAAGGAAATTTTTACCTTGAATCTCAAAGGCATTTGTTGTGCTAGAGAGAGCCAGGAGGACAAAAACAAACCATGGATCTAGTTGGGAGAATAAGGAAAAAACTTTTTATTACAAAGCTGACATGAAAAGCATTATGAGAGAAAGGGTTGGAGACATCATCAAACAAGATGGAAGTTAATCTTAAGATGAGGACAGAAACACTAAATGCAAAGAAAATAGTCAGAGGGAGTAAAAAAAGTGTTTTCACATCAGAACAAAGTACTGAAGACTGCAAATTTTTTCCCATTTCTTTATTAGTTTAATTCTTTGCAATTCTTTTCATGTCTTAAGTTTGAAAATACTGCTGTCAGATCAATGAAGTCTTTTGCAGATAGCCAAACATGATTTTTCTTCCTTCTTCCTTCCTTTTCTTCCTTCTAAATTTACAGACAGCTTTTTACTTATTGATTATGATGCCACATCGTAAATATTTTTAATTACTTAGTGCAGTGTTTCAGATGTGAATGGCTTCTTTCTTCTCTCTGTGGTGAATCCCTGCTGATAAACTGTTCATGTGACAAAAATTTCCGTTTTTTTCTTTTTTTCCTGTGTAATAAGCTAAGGTAGTTCATTGTGCAGTGACATTCCTGAGTCATTTCCTCAGAAGATGAGAACTCCTTCTCCCAAACCCACCTGCTACAATCTGTAACAGGCTGGTGAAATATTTTGCCTATTAGATCTGTTGCAGAATCCATTAACTTCATCTCATACACTTCCAACCTAAATAGAGAGCATGTAGGAAGGCACTTCAGTCTAGTCTAACTTCTTTCTCCAGTTAGAGATAATTCCAGGTCATCACACTAACTTCTGGTTTAATCCTTCAAGAAAAAAAAACAATAAAACAAAGGGAGAAAGTGGGGAAGGCATGAAAGGAATTTACCAACCACCTACATGAGTACGTGAGGGAATTTCATGCTGCATCTTCTTTTTCTCAGTGTGAGAATGCAAATTATTTACAATATCAGAATGTGGACTTGGAGAACTTTATTGATAAAAATTCTCTATAGCCTATCTTGTACTGTGTTAAGTGTCTATGGTTCATTGATTGTTTGTTTCTACAAGTGACAAAGGAAAAATCTTTAGTGTCAAAGGAAAGACTATGGCTTTCTTGAAGAATAATAAAAGTAGTGTGTTTGTACAAGTTTTTGAAGAAAGATTCATATCTGGAAGCTTCACTAAAAAGAAGAGATACAAAAAAATTAAACCATCTGATATAAACCATATATTTGCATATAACCATATAAACCATATAAACCAAATATTTGCAGAAAACAACCTGCTTAGGAAAGCCACTTAAATAAAAGATCAAAAAGCCTGGATTTTTTATAAGTCTACAGTTTTTAGGAAAAGAAAAAAAAAGCCAAACCAAACCAAAAAAAACAACAAAAAAGTAATGTCTGACATCTATGATGAATAGATATTTAAAAACCAAGTTCAAATCTAATGTCAGGTTTCACCGATGGGAATAAGAGTACTGAATTAAAATGAACCACATCTTAGTAAGATGGATACAAGAGAAATAACTAAATATATTAAACAATTTTATAAAAGAAACTGTATTTAACAGTACAAACAACTAAATGATCTATGGTGTGCTACCATGAAAATAAATTTAGAAGATCAGTTCTGTAAGTAATACAGATCAATTTTTGACATGAAACTGAAGGTACCTTCTGTAAGTGTAACTGTATTCACTGATGAAATATGATTTGGTCTGTTCAGGTATCAAATGAGAAGAATGCCTGTACACCTCCCTAGTTTTTAGAAAAAGTCTGAAGTGGAACCAAAACAGGCACAAGATTACCTTGATGCAATACTTATACTCTTAAATTCAATACAGGGTCAAATTTAAATCCATAGAGTGAAGGGCTATTACTATTATAACCAAGAACACAGTAATGCCAATTCTAAATGCTTTTATTAACACAGAGCTTATTTTGCTTATGTGCTGCTTCTGTCAACAGCTTTTTCTCAACCTGCTTAGCTGAAGTCCTGAGAACACAAAGTACTCTTGAAAATCTTTCTTAGTAGAAAAGCCTGTTTAATATATTTTACCTTCTGTAAACTCTGAAGTATTATAAGGACCCTAAACATATCTTATTTTGAAAAGCATTTGAAGTAATCAGGAAAATATAAATCATAAATATATTATTCCTTGAGAGGTTTAACATAGTTTCTTCCCCCTGTTGAGTCCAAATTTCACTGTCTGTCTTCTTCAGTCATTGTGTTTTGGTGAATAAATCGTCCCCTGCCACTTTTTGTGATCTGCTGGCCTGGTAAGATTTTGTTCAGGTCTACCCATGCAGAGAATCTATTTCCTTCTGAAGAAGAGATATTGGCTAAAAGTTATCAAACATGAAAGCCTCAGACTGCATCTTAATAGTGACTTTGGCGATTTTTTGAAGAGATACTTGCTCCTTTGTTGCAGGGAAAAGTTTGAGCCACGTCATTGCCCTCAGACATGCAGCTGTAGTTACTTTACTTCTGCTATGCTGCTATCACAAGTGAAATGAGAGACATAAAGACAGCCAAGGAAATGCTCTGGATGTTGAAATTGCCGCACTGCCTGCTGCTTTGCTCTGGCTTGGCCGTTCGACCCAGGGCAGCCACCCTGACAGGACAGCGGCGTCTGGTCGAGAGAGGGTCACTTCTGGCCCGAAGCCCTTTGCAACAAGCAGTCTCTTGGCTTTAGTTCGGCAGGAGCAAAGACAAGGAGGAAAGAGTTGGAATTTCTGTAGCTTTATTCCAAGTTTATTTTCTTGAAGGGGAGCTCACAGAAAGACCCCTTAACTCTTTTGTTACATGTTTTTATAGGGTTACAAAGTGAGAGAGGTAGAATAGAGAGAGCCAATCCAAAGGTGACACGCGTGGCAAAGAACTAATAGAAACATCTCAGGGGAGGAACTTAGCCTAAGTTACAAATGGTAGTACAGCTAAAGATAATCTTGAACTACGCTGTCCTGTGAGAGGCCTGAATCTCTGAAACAAAGAGAGGAGGCAGGCACAGGTGACCTCAGGGGTTAAGAATTTTTATGTTGTGGACTCTTTTTTGAATCTATCCTCTGAGGCAGAGTCCGGCGCAGTGAAATTAACCCATTCTGCATCATCCAAGATAGTCTGGGTCACTGCAACAGAAATGAAAACAAACCTTAATTTTGAGGCTCAAATATACCTGTCTTCTATACAATTTTTTTCCTTTGAGAAAGTTCCAAGTCATGGAAAGAAGGGTAAAGCCTTATGTTACCACTCACGGGCTGTGCAATACAGTGGTGGTATTTGCTTAGACAGTTTCTCCACATATTGTCTTGGAGCAACATTACATGGCCAGAATTAGATTAAAAACTTGTTGCCAGTCAGCTAGAACCTACAGGCAGCTGAGCAACAGATATGCACATCATTGTAATGTGGATGCAAGATACAGTAATCAAGGAGATAATGTAAAACTACTAAACCCAAATAATTGCCATCAGCTAGGAAGGCTCTGCCTGTTCATAGCTGAAAAACATCACAGACTGGGGAAAAAATTTCTCCATTCCTTGCTCAGTAGTTCTTAAACATTCTTAATAGTCTTTGGCTACTTCTTGGAAACCAGGGGAAGGAAAAAACCCAAGGACATTTGTTTAATATTTCCTTTTTTCTTTTATTTAGGTTGTGACCTTGCTGTGATTATCTATGCCTTTGTCATATACTTGGTTGCTTTGGCAATTAATGGGCACAGAAAATGATTTCTTTTGTATTTGGTTTGGGTTTGACTTTTTGTATTTTTAGCTTCATAAGCATCTTGAAGGCTCTAGTGATATTAAAATAAAGGTTTACAAATTACTTCCTGTTTCATATCAGAATTTCAATACTGTAGGTGAGAGCTTATCTCCTACAGAAACTTCCTTGTTATGAATTGAAGTGTCTAATGGAGCCCTAGTGCATTTTATTTTTAGATGTGATGAAATTTGATACACATTTGGTCTGTGTACATAAGTATTCAGCAACTAAGAAATCGAGGTAGATGACATTGGTCAGTCTTGCATTGTTGACCATTGCCATCGCTCCATCATAGAGGGCTACTGGACTGGTCAGACACAATCTGCCCTTAGTGAACCTGTGCTAGATGTTTTGGATCCCCTCCTTGTCGTGTCTGTACCTTAGCATTGCCAGGATTTGTTTCAATGAGCAGCTTCAATCATGAAACAAGTCATTAAGCAGTTGTCTGCTGGGCAGGTGGCACAAAACATGGAAAAAAAAAGATGCACACATTTTTACATTCTCTGTGATTCAGCTGACTTTGATTTATTAGATTAATATACTAATCAGGGAACACCACAATATTAGTTAAAAATGGTCAGAGGTAAAGAAGACATTTTAACAACAAGTGTACCATGGTTAAAGTAATTTTGGCAGCCTTAAATTTAAAATAGAGAATTAGTGAAACTTATTTGGCAGTTGACTAAAAAGCAAAGTCACTAAATTGTTCTCTAAAGAAAATGTCAGATTTTAGAATTTGAAGCAGAGATGTGTAATATAAAGTGGTTGTTTTTAACTGCAACTTGAGCATTGTAGCTCATAAGGTACTTCATGGAAATGTAGATTAAATCTAGACAGCTCTGTTTCCTTAAAGTCTTAAAATAATGTTGAATATTTTCATAAGAAAGAAGGAGAGCTTAAAAGTGGTGTCTGAAGCAGAATTTTGGTGATGATCCTGAAATGGTGGAGGCTTAGCTAAGAAACATCACTGTAGCCCTTACTAAAGAAAGTGACAAGCAGATAAGATAATGGCAGCTACAGTAATATTGCAATACTTTTTACCATTCTGAAGAACATTATGACTGCTGTTCTTGACCTTGGCAACTCTTTTGTAGGTGGAGTTATTTCTCTGGAAAGACAGAAAAATACAGATATCTATCAGCAATCAAAATGTATTCTGCTCTCCCTGTGTAAATCTCTCCAGTTCAGAACTTGAAGAAAATTGCAATATTGAAATGTAAGGTAGGTAGAAAGGAATTAAACCACTAGAACTGTCAATCTAGCACTTCTCACAGATAATACTCATGAAAAAATAAACAAAATTTCAGAAAAGGTACACTTTGGTTATATTTTCAAAATAATTTACAACTTAAATTTCCATTAATATTGTGCTTGATATTGAAAGGTTAATTAAATCCCTCTTTGAAGCCTATACAGAATTAATGCTAATGTATGTTACGTAATTCATAATTTTAAATCTGGTAAGTAATCCTTTTTAATTAAGTAATTCAATCAATTGATTATTACAGCCATAGATTTTCAAATACAGTAAAAGAAAATACAGTTCTTTATATGACTGAAGAGTAAACTAAACTGTTTTGTTGCAAGGACACTAAAAAATAGTTTCTTCTATTTTGAACACAATTAAACATCAGATCCATCACATGATTGCTTTCTTTCCAATCTGTATTTTGCAGCACTTGTCAGACTAGCTTGGTAAACTGCAGGGTAATAGCCTCTTCAGTATTGTTCCTGCTGTCAGATTGAGTGACTTGGCTGGAGGGTTGATGCTTTTAGCTTATGTGGTTGATGAGAATGCAAAAGTATTAGTATTGACTTTCCTCCAGAAGCAATCAAAATTGTCTACATTTACCTTCCAAATTTAAAGCCATCTTAACCAGACTGACATAAAATGATCAGAGTATATCAGTATGTAGTAATTGCTAACAAAACATCCATTTTAAAAACTGTGTTTTAAATGTCAAAATCTATGAGTCTTATTCACTTGGCACAACACTTTGCTCCTAAAGTAGACCATGAAAAGGGTTTTCAGCACTGTTGAAAAATCAAGTCAGTTGCAAGCTCCCGGCTTAGGAATTTCTATTTGTAAATGTAGTTCATATGTCATCAGCTGGAAGTTAGCATCCTTCAGCTGAGACTCTACAAACATGTTCTAATCATATATTTGACAATGTCTTTGGGAATTGCAGTGCAACTTCTAACATCTGGATTTAGGACAAGGTTCACAAGTCATGGCCATTATGATTTCCCCTTTTCCTTAAAGAGTTATGAGGAACACTCACTTCTGTGAAAACCCCTCTAAATTTTTTACAGTAAAAAGGCACCCAGTATTTATCAGAAGAATTACCACAATTCAAAACACAAGAGCTCATTGGACTGAGGTGAATCAATGAAAGGAAAAAGAATCTTCAAAACAACCTTACAGAAAGCAAATTGGATTGCTCAGTTAACATTTTTGTATTGTAAGTAGGAGTAAAGGAGACATGACAAGGTAAAACTGTTCAACTGGAGTAAAGAAAAAGCTGATATGACTTTGACCCATTTTTCAAAAGGTCAAATTTTAAGAAAAGTTGAATATTGATTTAAAGGTTGTGGGGAGTTATTTTAACAGATATGGTATTCCTTTAAGTTGTGTTACCTGCAGGATGTATTTTTTTGTGTTTTTCACTGAAACAATCACAGTAAAATTAATTCAATTCTGAAAATATGAAACAAGCATCCTGAAACATTTTGGCATCAATCATTAGAATAACCAGAGTTTGTTGAGACATTGTAAAATTCATTACTGTGTTTTATGCTTCTTCTTAAATGGTCCATTTCAGAAATTTGATTGTAATTTAATTAAAAAATCTCTAAACATGCTAGTAGAGAAATTCCTTTAAAAAAGAACAGAGAAGTCATTTTAAGAGTATAATTATTCACATTTATTTTCTTATGATGAAGTTACTCGACATGTTCTTAAAGAAAATACAGAGGAAATATAAAATTATTTTTCTTCCACACTGCACACATTAAGGGTTAAGATTTAGGGTCTGAAACATCAAGAAAGACTGGTCCAACTTGCTTACAAGTTCTTCTGTATAAGAAAGCTCTATAAGAAAGATACAGTAAAGCTTGCACGCAGACCTATATTGTACTCCATACCTCTAAGAAAAAAAAAGTAAATTTTTTCCAGCTGTCTTTGCAGGTGATTTTTCTCCATATTGATGTTCACACTAGTAGGGATGTAATAATTTTTTTGTCTTATTTTTAAAAATACAGCTGAAAAAGGAAAATCAACAAATTTTCATATTGTTTAAGCAGCACCTCTCATGGTCTTGATTCTCCTCTTCCAGTGAACTTGGACATGGGCAGAAGTCATCAGAGGCTGGGGACCATGTTTGCTGCTGAATTTAGATGTGGCTATGCTGTTTCAGAATGTTTGAGATTCTGAAACAATGGATGTGGGCTACATTGTGCAAGTTGGTCATCAGACATTCCATGAACATTTTTTTTTTACATATTTACAGATGCAAATTCAAGTTATTTGTATTTCAAGAATGGTAGCTCTTAATCTATTTGTCAACTGCTGTTCCAAGTCAGAGGTAAAGCCACCCCCACCTGCAGCTCCTGCCATCACTGATGTGGTCTGATTCTGGTGTGGAATCAGCATGGTATTCCTGCTGCTAATCCAGCAGGGCATACCTGCCAGGTCTGCACTCTACAATGTAACTACACAATGCTAAATTTAATTTTTTTGCAAATAATTGCATAGGAATTTGTTATATCCTCAGATTTTGTCTTTTTTTTCAGTCTACATTAAGGAAGAAGAGTTTTATTCATCTAACTGTGCCAGAACTTCATTTGGCATTTTGCTTTCTTACAGTTGCTTAATCCCTCTTTAGGCAGCAAAATCTTCTGATCCTTCTTTTCTCTTTAGAGCCTGCCCATTGTCTGCTCCCACTGCAAACAACTGGAATTTTTCCATTGACTAAAACAGTAGTTGTTTTGTGCCCAAAAATAGATTAATTCTTGCAGAAGATTTTTAAGCTGTTCAGTCCATCAAAGTCTGTCAGTCAAATTCATGTTTCTGCATTAAGTCTAATTAAGTTTTAAGTAACAATAAATATATGACTTCAGTTGCTTAAATTTATTTCAAGCTATAATACTTTTTTAAAAAATTTATATATAAAATATTTCTCAAAAACGCAAACTGCTCTGGTGAGGTAAACTCTTCAGTCAGTCAAATTTCATCTTTTCTATTTTTTTTCCACTAATGGAAATGGTTCATACTAGGGGATGATGATATCTCAGCAAGTATAGAAATCTCACAGTACCTTTGACCTATTTGCAAAATTGAAAAGTCTGAACAAAATTTGACTAAATATTTGTGGGAACTGACCTTCTTGGTTTTTATTTTTATGATGGCAGCTGTAATTATTCCTGAGATACAGCCACCAGAAAATTGCCATTTTGCTCTGTGTACAAGAATAAGCCTTTCTGCATTGCAGCTCCTATCATAGTGTGCTAAGCATAATGCCAAAGTTTTACCTGAACCCATATTTGCTTTCAGCTAGGGTTAAGAATAACCATTAACTGTGTCCTCATAAATGATTCCTACTTATTATTGCCGAAATGTAGTGTGGCACAGCAAAAGGAAAAGTCATACAGCATGAATATACAGATGGAATAGCTAAAATGTAGAGAGAACATGCTCAGGATTCTAGATGCATATTTAGAATATATTCTTCACTGACTTGCTGCGATTTCAGCACGACTGCTCTGAATATAAGACAAAGCAGAATTTAGCTGTTGAGTTTAGCCATCAGTTGCTTGATAGCAGCAGTCAAAAGACTTAATTAGAGTTTCACAGAGAAGGTGATGGGGCTATAACATGATGAAAGAGTAGCACTCTCTAAATTTCATATTAAAGCTTGTTTTTTACATTCCCTAAGTGTAATACACTAGCTTGAAGCATGGTTCTGAAATCTCCTTCATACACTATATTTCAATTTTCTGTAGTCTTTTACTGTAGCTCTCTACCAAAGATCATTATTTTAAGCATTTTTAAGGTTTATGCTTGCAGTTTTGGTTTTCTTGGCTGGTTTGAATATGTTGCAGTACAGAAGGCTATGAAACCAATATATAGATAATGTTGCAAGCAATCAATAATGCAATCAATTGATTGAATTACTTAATTAAAAAGATAATGGATAATGGACTCACACAGTTCTTGCATAACATTGATAACATTTGCAAAAGAAAAGCCAAAACACCCCAAAACAAAACAAAGAACAACCAACCAAACCAAGCAACCCCAAAACTGAGACTGTAGCCTTGTGTGAGGAAACATATCCAACTGATATGTGACACCTTACTGAAGTCTAAACCCAGGATGAAACCACTACACACAAAAGCCAGACCCCAAACCATCCAGGACAGGGACACAGAAAGTAATTGAAGCAATTATTCTGTTTGGTCCATGGGACTCATCACAAATGAACAGGAGAGGCTTGGTACTTATTTGACATGAATGTGAAGTGTGGAAGTAACACATAATGATGAGACTCACAAAGATCAACAGAGACAAGCACAAGGTTCTGCACCAGCCAAGGAATAACACATCCAAGCACATGCTGGAGCCAGCCACTTGGAAAGTTCAGAAAGGACCCTGGTGTTCTTGGTGGGCAACAAGCTGAACATAAGTGAGGTACACTTGTGATAAAGAAGGCCAACAGCATCCTGTGGTTACTCAGCAGCAATGAAGTCAGCAGGTGCAGGGGAGTCATTCCTCCTCTCACTACTGGTGAGACCCCATCAGAGTTCTGTGTCCAGTCCTGGCCTCCCCAGGAGAAAAGTCATGACAGACTGAAACAAAGGCCAACAACAAATCATAAATATGACTGAGGGAATATCTTTCATAACAAAAGCAACAGAAAGGTCAACACTGCTTAGTCCAAAGAGGAGAAGATTCAGGAAAAATCTCATGAATGTATGAACATAACTGATAAGGGGAAGACAAAATCAGAAGCCGGACTCCTCTCAGTGGTAATCAATGAGAGATGAAGGGGTAATTGGGAGAAATAAAAATTCAGAAATTTCCTTTTTTTTTTTTTTTTAATTGTGAGAGATTTATACCCTAGAACACCTTGTCCAGGCAAGTTGTGGAAAGTTTATCCTTGGAGATATTCAGAGCCTAACTCAACACAACCCTCAGCAATATATCACAACTGAGCCTGCTCTGAGTAGCGGGGCTGGACTCTGTGATCAGTTCAAAGATTTGGCTTCAAAGATTTTGGAATTCCATGACAAGAAATAAAAGCATATTTTTGTCTCAAAAAAGAACTGCTATTCACTCACTTTGCACCTCCCACTTAGAAAACAAATTTAGGTAATACATTGTGGTTATACAGTGTGGTTTTGTCTGGCCCTTGCACAATATCCTCAATGACAGTATTCCATAAATAATATCTCCAGAAATTTTATTTTAGAGTGCTTCTCTTTTTATATAACAGTTTGGTTTTCTTAAACTGTTTCCTTAAGAACTCTCTTAGTTTAGAAGCCATGCCTGGAGGAATGTGAAGTTTAATAATTCTTGCAAAATTACATGGCAGATTGTATTGCATATGAAATTCAATTACTCATAAATAAAATAAGCTTATGATTCCTACCCAGTTTATACCTCTGTCTAGTACAGGACTTTAAAAATTTGTTTTGTTTACAGAAATAGTAGCAGAGTGCCTCCAAACCACAAACCTATGAAGGCTGAGTTTAGTTGTATAGGCAGCTCTTGTGCATTGTACTAATTTTGCAAAAGTATTGACAACAGCATGGGAAATGCTAGGCTATTAATCACAAGGCTTCTAGGCAGATTGAGTCGATTTATACAAACTCAGGGCTTTGTTTTCCAATAAAAATAAAAGTTAATTTGATAATGTTTTGTTTCTGTATAAGAATTGAAGCAAAAGCTACAAAAATATGTAGCAAATACTCTCTCTTCCAAATGTTGGTACACCTTTTTATCTGTACCCTACTAAGTGACCATTGGCTGTAAGTCTTGCATACAAGTCCTCAGGTGAGGACTCACCCATGTTATTATTGACAGGTTGTCCACACAACACTGATGACATTCCCCAAAGGAAGAAAAGAATTTGAATATGCTCAAAACTGGAGAGCCAGAAACAAGATGATAGAGAAAAAAGGAAAGACTAAAAGCAACACTTCCAACCCCTTTCAAATTTAGTCTTATTTTCTGTGAGTACCTTACTGTTCTTATCCCACTTATCACAGTCTTTTCATCTCCTCCCACTGACCAACGAAACAGTGCTATTGTTGATGTGAGGAACAGGTTTGTCTGCTTTCTCAGTTGTCTGAGTACATCATTGTAAGTGTTGCTCTCTTTATTCTCACTTTAAAAATATTTCTACTCATGTTGATCTTCTTAGCAAATCTCAGATGCAAGTATATGGTCCTAGAAATTTCCATAATTATTTCTCAGTGGATTCTCAGAAATTCACCATGAAAACTCTCCTAAAAGCCATTATGGATCCACTCTGTGGTCATTTATTCTGATTAGGATGTTTTATTACTATTTTACTTGAATTATTCACACATATTTTGATATTTTAGAAATCTGTCATTACTGTAAGTCACAGAGACCAGCCATGTTTTGAACAGCCATGTCTCAGTTGATGGTGATATCTTTGTTAGTCATTAAATCTATACCTCTTTCTTTTATCTTAGAATTAGGTTGTTACAGTCCTTATAATTCAGATTTATGTTTAATTTCTATAATTTTTTAGTAAATGAAACAAAAGCTTACTAGAAAACTAAGCACTAAACTCCTTGTTATTACACATATAGAAAATCTTTTGACATTGGACCACTTCTAATAAAAAATCCAAAACCAATAAAATAGAAACTTATATTTATCAATAAGCCAGTGAATATAGTTACAAGACATTATCTACCTGCTTTGATTTGCAGTAGGGTTTTCCTTTGAAAGACTTTTTTGCTTCAAAGATGTGTAAAAAAAAGGAAAAAAAAAAAAGTTCGCTTTTAAAATTGTCATGGAAAAATATTATTTTATAAGTCATGGGATGCAAAAGGACCCATGCAGAATATTTTGTATAAAAGCTAAATGCAGACTATTAAAATTTTGTTTCAAATGTTAAGATGGAATTTACTGGATTTATCCATTGATTTTTGCAATTTTCTCTTTCTTCTACAGATAGTATTTTCATAATAGCTGTTTTGCTTCTCCCTGCACATGAAATTGGGTGATATTCCTCTCATTAGTGAACTCTATTGGATACTTTCTATCTTCTCCATTTCTTATTTTGAACAGAATGTGTCAGAACGTCATTCCCTTCCCTTGTTTAAAGACAAAACAGTATTCACACTATCTTACACTAAAAATAACCCCCAAACTCTTCAAAGAACAGGGTAGGAAAAAAGTGAGTATTCAGAAGGAATTTGAATCTAAAGGTATGATCACGTGCTCAGCCTATACAGAGGACAGAATATTGTGGGAGACTAATTCAAGAATTTGAAGCTAAGAAAGAAATCTCTAATATTTTGGGGTTTAATTAGGAGTATGTTTTGTCTCTAATTTTTTAAGTGCAAATGTTCTTGTTTCAGAATGGAAAATATTCTTATGCTGCAGTACTGAGCAGAGATAATATTGTCAACATGATCAACAGAAGAAAACCTTTCTCTGATTAAAAATCAGATATTCTTAAGGCACTGAACCTGTATGAAAAATAGTAATTAATATCTGCATTGAGTTTCTCCCTGCTGGATTGTGGTTTTCATTACTTTAACCACATCTTGTAATAATTTCTCTTAGATTTAAAAGAAAAAGAAATAGAATAACCATATCCTTATTAATTTTAGCCTTTATTTCCCTGGTTTATATATATGTGATGAGATATATCAATATGTTAATAGACAAAAACAAGCATTCAGAAAAATAATTTTCTTAGTGAAAAATTTCCATTTATGAAGAAATTTTTTTTTCCATTTAAAAAAATGAGCTTTTTAAAAAAATTATTTTTACCATTAAAAAAATAGCCTTTTTTGTTTTTATTCTGTTAGAATAGCACTTGGAATACAAGTGATAACAATACAAAAATAACCTTCTAAGAGAAAGGAATGCCAGCTTGTTGAAAAACAGAGCAATTGGGAAATTCTTCATTCTTTAAATGGAGTTAATTTCTATAACTGAAAAGTCAGTGAAGCAGAAGCTTTTCCTTAGAAGTGGCTTTATGTAACTTTTCTGTCTTCTGGACAGCAGTCATGTGAATGAGCACTGAATATAAATGATCAGCATCAAATCACAGTATTTAAACAGAGGTATGATCAGCATCTGAAAAAATCAGAATCTGTTGGAAAAAATATACTGAAAAAATGCAAATTTATTGATTCTCATAAAGCACAAGATAAAAGTAGTTCTATTTTGAGCTATTTCATTACAGTTTTCATTATATTTATATATAGTAAATCAAATATACAAAATTTCTCCTAAGAGAATATATGAAGAAATCAAGGCAGAATCATATTTTTACAAAAATAAATAAAAAGGAAAATAAAGCCCCTTACTACCAATGTAGCTTTAAGAAGGAGGCATTCTTTATTTATCCAAATCCACAATTAAATGATTTTTTATTTGAACTTGGCAAGCTTTGTTGTTGGTACACGCTAAGGCTTTTTATACCTCTGTGTTGTTTCTGTATCTGTGAAATAGAATATTAGGGCTGTGTGTTTTATAGCAACTCTGATAAGCAACTCCTTTCTACTTTCCTACTGAGACCTTCAAAACACCTCATAGCTTTCTGTTGGATTGAAACAGAACAAAAAACTGTTTTCAGAAACATAGAAAGATCATGCACATTTGCCCCCCAGAAATGGGGAACTTGGTACCCAGTCTCCTCAGGGAAACGGTCTCATTTAGTTAATGTCATTTTTAGTGAATAAAAAACAATTTAGAAAAGAAACACGAACTGTTTAAAACATTATCATTCTTAACTTGAGACAAAGCAGTTACTGGAGCTTTACTAAGCGTGGATATGGAACAAAACTGCCCTTTATTTTTTGCTGAAATTTATGTCAATTTATATATCTGCAATCAAGATAAACTGCTATTTCATATGTTTTGAGATATGACAGGTATCTGGAAGATACTGCATTTTGGACCATCATTTCAACAAACTAGTGGTACCAGATGGATGGAGTTGACATTTTGTCATGGTTTGACAATGCCCCAATGCCAGGCACCCACGGGAGTCACTCGCTCACCCTCCCCTGCCACAGCTGGGCA
>VZRX01010027.1:149578-196219 GCA_013398075.1 Notiomystis cincta
CCATCTCTGTGGCCCCTCTGCTACCAAAAACCAGGCTGTGCAAAACCAATACACATTGCTTCCCCATTGAAACATAAAAATTCCCCTGTAAATCTTATTAAATTAGTTTGATATAAGGCAACTTGAAAGAAGTGATTAGGGATAGAGTAGAAAGGCTTATCTATTGAGGAAGAATAATTTGAAAATGCAGAAGATACAGAAACTTGATAAGAATCCAGGATTCCTTAAGGTTTAACTGACTGTATTTCTGAAGTTTGTTTATCATTAATTCTCCTGGAAAAGCACTTGTCTAACAATTTAGTTTTTTCATCCACAGAGCAATGTTAATCCAAACTAGCTGTGCACAAATGTCATTCAAGCACTGAAGCAGATAAAAGAGGTTATGTGAAAGCACATTCCTTCCCCAAACATAAGGGTTCGTTTCTTTCATCTGACCAATCTTGAAATATTTTCATTCCCACCTTATTTGATGATAACTTTGTTTGACTTCAGCTGTGTAAGCCCCAGATGTACAGACCTAAGTTTTAGATTTCTAAGTTTTGCTGTAAATGTTTTTTATATCGTTCCTCCCTCTCATCCAAAAGCAGTTGTGTTTTCTGTGTGGGTGATAGTGTTGAGGAAATAGGAGAATTAGGAGGGTACTTTGAAAGTTTGTGCCTTACACTTATATTTTATGCAAGGAAAGACAGGTTTCTTAGGATTGGCACAAGTACTGTGGATGCCTGGGGCACATTGTCATGTGGCAGTGGGATGTTGACACTGGGACCACAAGAAAAACAGCTCAAATGTTATCATTGAAGTCACTATGATTTTTAAAAAGAGATGAAGAGGAAAAAAGTGGGTGCCCTGAACTTATAAGAAATGTCAGACCACTAGAGATTTTGAGAAGGCAATACATAAAGAGAGCCCTGAGACAAATAGTGATCTAGTTCAAAGCTGAGCCTATAATGTTTTCCTGCCTTAAAGTCCTAGCCTTTGTATTGCCAAATATGTTAAAACCAACATGAATTTCTTTCATATGCATAAGAACATATATCAATGTCATAATTGTCAGTGGTAATTTCAAAAATTTTACTTTCAAGTCTCATACTCTTGACTTTTTCATGGATTAGGAATTTACCTACCAGTGGTTTAAGGTTGACTGCACTTTCTGTCACTGTCTGTTATTCTCTACTGTCCAAGGAATATTTTGACAGAGTTCAGAATACCACTCTCAGTTTGTGTATGTATATTTTTATTCCTTTCTAAATATTTTTTACAATTCCTTCTTAAAAATAGTGTCTTCTCATTTACTTTGGTTTATTTATTCATCTAGGCCATGTTTACCATTATATTATTTCACAGGAAAATTTGAATTTATGCACTTCCAGGGGAAAAAAAACACGTTTACTATTGTCAAAGTGGGAAAGTAGAGAAGCAGAATGAGACACTGAGCAATCATCTTCTTAAATGTTTTGCTCTTCTTTTTTTTTTTTTTTTGTAGGGCATAAACATTGGATCATCCTGAGCACAAACTGCTGAGAAGAGATTTTCAAAAATGGGATGCTCAGTGTTGAACTCAGAATTATTCTCCAAAGAGTTCGAAGTGTTCATATTTTTTAAATTTAGAATACTTTTTTTTCCAATGTATTCCATAAAAAAATATTTTTATTAAAAATCATAAACAGCACCAAGCCTGACAGAGTTCAGAAGTGTTTGGGCAATCCTCTCAGGCACTGATGTGTCTTTTGGGGATGGTGCTGTGCAGAGCCAGGAGCTGGACTTGATGATCCTTGAAGTTCCCTTCCAACTGAGTCTATTCCATGATTCTGTAACTCTGTGTAAACAAAAAATTTAAAAAATATTCTAATGAAATATTCTGCCCATAAAATGCAGTTTTCCTTGGATACATTTTCTTTAAAAATTTCAGTGTTTCTCACTGCAGTTTTCAATGATGTCTATTTAATAAATCCTTTTTTTTTTATTAACAACATGAATTATAATTTAATAAGCCAAAGGAGGGAGTCCTGAAATATATGTTAATAGAATGGAACTGAACACATTGGCATTAAATTTTAAGTTATATACACTTGTATTAAGAGTTTAAAAGAATTAATACATGAAAATCATAGAAAAAGAGGCCTCTGATGACCTTTATGATGACCTCAGAGAGTTGACATCAAGCTCAGTTTACATGCCAGAACAGGATGCTATCCAGAGGGCCTTGGACAAGCTCAAGAAGTGAGCCCATGTAATCTTCATGAGGTTCAACAAAGACAAGTGCTGGTACTGCATCTGTGTCAGTCAGGGCAACACCTGGTGTCAATCCAGGGTAGGGGATGAACAGATTGAGAGCAGCCCTGCTGAGAAGGACCTGGGGGTGCTGGTGGGTGACAGGCTGGACGTGACCCAGGCACCTGCACTTGCAGCCCAGAGAGCCAAACAGAGCCTCTGTTGTTGGGCTGCATCAAAATAGTGTGGGCAGCAGGGCAAGGGAGGGGATTCTGCTCCTCTGCTCTGCCTGCATGGTACCTCACCTGGGGTACTGCATCCAGCTCGGGGTACCCCTGCACAAGACTCTGACTTGTTGGAGAGGGTCCAGAAGGTCCACGAAAATGATTACAGGGCTGAAGTGCCCCTCCTCTGAGGAAAGGCTGAGACAATTGGAATTGTTCAGCCTGAAGAAGGGGAGGCTCTGAGATGACCTAATTTTGGCCTTCCAGTACCTGAAGGAAACCTACAAGAATGATGAAGAGAGTTTTTTTAAAAGGACATGTAATGATAGGATAAGGGGGAATGGCTTCAAAATAAAAGAGAGTAAATTTAGATTAGATATTAGGTTAAAATTCTTTACTGTGAGGATAGTAATGACTGGACCAGGTTGCCCAGAGAAGTTGGGTATCCCATCTCTGGAAGTTTTCAAGGCCAGGTTGGTCCAGCTGCTGAAAAACCCGGTCTAGTGGAATGTGCCTCTTCCCATGGCAGGTGTGTTGGAACTTTATGATCTTTAAGTCCCTTCTAACCCAAACCATTATATGATTCTATGATTCTGTTTAGGATGGGAAAAGATCACCTGAATCATTCAGTCAGCTTATTGTAACTATCTTTAGCAGGGCGTCTCACTCCCCGACAGGAGCTTGTCTGTTGTTTGTTAACTGATCAGGTAACTCAGACAGGACAAGGTGACTTGTGGTGAGTTTTTTGGCACCATGGGGTTAACACTGGTGTGGAATCTCCCAATCACCAATAAAGATCTTACTGTTGAAGTGAGAACGGGAAAGACAAGCTGGCTTTTTGACTGACTGACATCCATTCATTTTACAACTATAAAAGCCACACTAAACTTTCACAAAGCAGAAATCTTGTATAGATTTTCCTGGAAATATGTGGAGTTTCTCCCACAAGTTGGAACACCTGTTTCTTGGTTACTCTCCAGGGGTTAAGTGAAGGAATCTGTGTACATTATTGTTGTTTTGGTGGTAAGTTACATTTGACTCCTAATCAATTCTCTTTCTTTTACTAGCTTTAATTTTGGTACCTTGATAAAGTGCACTGGTTTATGTTATGCTGTAACCCTTAGTAGTTCTTTAGTTTTATACTGTGTACTAATTAATTTTGATTATGATCTTTCATCTGTTACCACTTATTAGTTTAATAAAGAATTAGTTTTTATAAATAGATCTGATTTGACATCATGAGAACTTACAGACCAGGGTGATTCCTTGAATTTAAACTGTTGCCAAAATTCGAGGCTAAGGTTGAGCTTTTCTGAAGGTTCTACTCACCCTGTAACACTGTCAATCCTGCTACCTGTAAATAAAGTACAGTAGCTAGAACAAGAAATCACTTTGTAGAGGTGAATATACCATTTTCCAGAAGTTCATTGCTACAGGCAGAAAACTAGTAAGGATTAGGATTCTTCATATGTGGTTTCTTTTTTGGTGTAATGTATAGGTGATCTACTATCATGTCCTAGCAGAAAAATTCAATAGATTGTGTCTAACACTATGAATAAACAAGTCATGAAGGGTAGGTGTTAAGGATGTTGGATGCAGGGGGAAGAATTGAGTATTCCTTAATTTTAGAGGAAACTTTTGAATCCAGCTATTACCATCACAATACCTGGAAACATTGTAAAGGTAAGACACCTTAAGTTAACATTTTAGAATATTCTTTTTATCTCACTCTAAATTTCTCATCTTGCACAATTTTCAAATTTTAGTAAGGAATCAATGAAAAGAACATAATCTTTTCAACAAAATTTGGAAACACCTTAGAACCCTGAGACCACCTCATCCTTTTTTCATTTCCACTTGAGTTAACCTAACACCATCAGAATAGACATGTGAGCATAACATGCTAGAAAAAGAGTTGGATATTAGGGTTTTTTCTATAAAAAATGGGACTTTTCTTTAATAATCAGGTAAGTAAGACTGCAAGTGTTTGTGTAATTTTAAGTGATATAGTATTATTAGTTCTTGTATTTTGTTTTACAGGTCAAAAACAATATTGCAGATACCAGATAGTCTCTTTTTATAAGGATCTGCCAGTATGGACATGTTAGAAAAATACTGACTCTATGCAAAGAAACTGATCCAGAGTTCCATATCTTTGCTCCATAGTGACAGAGGAGCCATATTAGCTTGGGTCCTGTCAAGAAATAAGAGTTTTCTGGTCTGAGGCCATTTCCTCTCAAGGCTCCAGGACAGGCTCTACAATGCAGCTAAAGCAACAGGAGATTTAAAATGCTTATAATTCAGCTGCTGTTAATGTGTCTAAGAAGGCCTATGAAAAATGCATTCTAGTCCAGTAGTAGGTAAAATACTTCTGTAGTTACATTGCTAAACACAGAGCCAAAGGGTGATGCAGGATAATGAAGACAACACTGTAATTTGGGGACAAATACCTGGATGAGAGTTGTGTTGAATAGAAAAGTGTGTTGAAAAACAAAAATGGGAGGTCTCATTTTAAACTTTGTTTTCTCATGCTTCTGAAGAGAGGAAGTTAATCTATGGTTAATTTTGGTTCATAATTGTCTCCTAAACCTTTAAAAATCTTTATGAAATCTGAATACTAGAAGATGCAGTGAACATTTTTGTTGCTTGAGAATGCAGAAAGAATATTTTTCATAGATAAACTCCAACAGTCTGGAATTCTGTTTGACAGTTGAAGCTGTCACTGCCACAGCAATGAAATTACAGTAATTTACAATATCGCATTTTGAGAACTTCTCATCTATTTTACTGTAACTCCCACCCAGCTGCTCAGTCACTCACCTTCCTTACTGAGGCAGATGGTATGAATAAAGAGAAAAAGAACATGAAAACCCATTGAGATAAAGACAGTGACATTGCTTGCAGAATTGACTTCAGTGAAATTAACTTATTGCCTATCAGGGAAGATTCAGATGGGTAAACACAGGAAAAGGCCTCCTAGAGAGATGTTCAATGCCCCAAACCTGTCAGTGTTTAAGATTCATTTCAACAATGCCTCTAGTAGCAAGCTTTAAATTTTGGACAGCCCTGAAACAGTCAAGGGTGATGTGGTCAGGTAAGAGTTGTACATCACTTCCAACTGAAAAGATTCTATTCTATTCTATTCTATTCTATTCTATTCTATTCTATTCTATTCTATTCTATTCTATTCTATTCTATTCTATTCTATTCTATTCTATTCTAATAGATTAATGTAACAAAAAAAAAAGATATAAAAAAAGTCTTTCCTCCACCCTCCCACCAAGCTCAGCTTCACTCCTTTGATACCCATTACTCTCCCTACTCTCTCCTAAGGGACACAGGTGGTTTGGAGAGCTTATAGGCAGCACTCAGTGGTTACTCTCTCTCACTTCTTTTTCACACTTTTCCTTTACTCTGGCATGGGCTCTTCCATGGGTCACAGAGGAAACTATCAGCATTGGTGCCCTCAGCATCTCTTTGTCCTCCTTGGACCTTGGCGCTCCCTCTCTCATTTCTTATTCTTTTCCATCTCTTCTCTGATGTATTTGGTATTTCTTGAAAATGTTAATACAGAGGTGCTGATAGCTTGGCAGGTGAGTTCAGCTGTGTCCTGTGCTGGGCCTTTGTCTGGCACCAGGTAACCTCTGACCTCGTCTCAAAGCAGACATCCCTGCTACCAAGACCTTGCCATGGACAGCCAATTCTCATCTAAATTTTCTTCCATAAAGTGAGAATTATATACAGTTACAACACTTAATTACATCTCAGATCTCATATTTCAGTTCAGATTCAGAAAGTAAAGTTTATATCTGGGAAAGATAGAAGATAAAAAATGTAATACCTGAAGATAGGATGAAATAATTTAATGGAGAGTAGAATTATAACTATACATTTTATAATCTCCCTTCAACAGCAACAATTATACCTGTAAATTTCCCATGACTTCTATAATTTCTGTCTTTCCTATATAGACAAAATATGTGATGTACAATTTGCATTTTATTTTTCCTTGGCAATGTCTAGACATATTTTTGAGGATAATTCTCCATTTTAGATAATTTCATCGTGCTTATTGTCCCATGTGGAAATAGAGTCACCTATTCCTGTCAGGAACTGAAGGAGGAGAGTGTGGTATGGCTAGAAGAGACCCCTCATTGACGAGGCAGAGTATTATAATAGTGGTCTGGTATGATATTCCTATTATACAAGAATTATTATTTCTAATTGGTTAGAGTATAGTCAACTTGAATACACCCATCTGGTACTGGAACATATCAGGAACTTAATTTGGTTTTAGTTTAGTTCTTAAATTCTTATGCAGCTATTAAGATGTTGACAGTGTGTGTAGGACCTTGATTATAAAATTGTATTCTTCAAACCTCCATCATGTAATTTTGATAAATATGTAATGCAGCATTAACTGAATCAAAACGTGCAAAGTACACTTCATTCAGAGTATCTGCTAGAACAAATAGTGTAACAAAACACATGAAAAATTTATTCAGACATTCATTGAATTATTAGGAGGTACAGGTTTTCAGAATTAAGAGAAAGCAGAAGAATACATATTTTCTTCTTTGATATATTTCAAGACCCATATGAATTCATATTACTTCTTCAGTGGGATATATATTGACACAAATGCATTAGGAAATTTTGATATCATATAGTGAGATGATAGGTTTTAAAAAATGTGAATATATATTCATCAGATGGCTTACTTATTCTGAGACAGCATCTGTAAACAAGATTTTCAAAATAAAGTCTCAAAAGGTTTAATAAATAATTTTAATATTAATACTAATTTTAAACAATTATCAGAAAATAACATTATAGAATATAATCACCATATGAATTGCACTATATCCCTAGTAAGAACCCAAATTTACTTTGAAAATAATATCTGTTTTGGATTCAGAAAGTAATTAATATAAAATTGACCTAATAGATATAAATGAGATTCTATCTGATACACAAAAATCTGAGAGTACTAGTTCATGAACAGTAGCAAAAAAAAAAAAATTATTCACATCCTTTTGTCTACTGGCATAATTCAGCTTATAAAGCCATTAAAAAAAAAAAAGCATGTGTCCTGTTATCATATTTTTGTCTGTGAATAGTACATTTTCTGTTAAGTTACACAGTAATTTTCATTGGCTGAATAGCATAAAAAGAATCTCAATACTAAAAGATGACTGAAGAATTCCTAAAAAATTCTAAAACATCACACATATTTATATGTTATGCAAGTTGGGGCATGCTTTCCAGGATGTTATTTAAGTTTCCAGAGTGGAGCTTGATTCAGAAGCTGGTAGGGTTTAGTGAGCGTCACTGACTGGAGTTCTTTAGTGTCTATTTTCTAAAATAAATTTCCACTAAGGCAAATCACTTATACAAAGTACTAGGTTATTATGTTCTTTCTCCATCTTCTCTTTATTCCTAACTGCAACCATTGTTTGATGCTGTATTTTAAGTCATTATGTTCCATGAGTTCTCAGAGAAGCTTCTAGAAAAAATTAAGATCAGTAAATAATAGGCAAAAGTCTGGTTTCAAATAATTCAAGGAGTCTTCATTGTTATTGACCACAATGTCTTGATGGACTTACCTCCTTTATGCTACCAGCCTCCATTTCTCTCACATTAAGTGCAAAGGAAATGGTGAAAATACAAGTTCCATTACAACTTAAAGCTGCATGAAGATACAGATTGCACTTGTTGCTGGGAAGACCATGAAGACACTTTTGTGTCCTTTAGAATGAATAAAGTTCAGCTAAATTTCCATTGCCTTCAGTGTTGCATAGAATTCACCATACATTTATACTTTAATAAAAAGTGTTAGAACTAAATTCGACATAAGTAGCAATGAAAATTTCTGAAGTAGCATAGTGCTCTACATTAGCATTTTCATGGTTTCCTCTTATGTGGAAAGAGAGATTGCAAGCTGGAGAAGGAAAGAAATTGCTTTTGTTGTTGAGCATAAAAAAAGTTAGCAGTGAAGATCTTATTTCACAGCCTTTGACTTTGATATTATCAGATCTGAGAAGGATCAGAAGAAGCTACTTTTGGTATATTTAGGAATAAATCTTGACAATTTTCTTGTTTGTTACCTGTTTGAATTTTTGTAGATTATAAAACACCTCAAAACCAGAGTGATTGTAAAGTGGCTTGTGAGCCATATTTTCAAGACTGTAATTCATAAACACATTTACTTGTGTATTGATAAGACCATTCTAGATGAGAGGACTTGGAGGCCAGTAAACTTGTGTCAGGGAGACAAAATACAGTGTTGATGCACAAAATACTGCCAGATAAATGGGTACAAATATTTTTTTTTTCTAGATAAAGGGAGCTAATTTGTTGCTGAAAAAAGCAGATGTTTCTAATATCAATAGTACTTTATTTCCCTTCCTGGGAGTTACTTCTGAGCTACATGAGGACTGAAAAACAGCTCAATGATTTTCAGAGCAGCACAGAGGCTACAGATGAAGGGCTAAACGACTGGTTAGAGATGAGTCACTAGTGGTGGTGTGTACCCTACAGGTCAATTCTGATCTGCCCTTTAACACCTTTATTAAAGAGGAGCAGAGTGCACCCTCAGAGAGTTTGCTGACAATGCACAGCTGGGAGTGGCTGAAACACCTGAGGGTCATGCTGCCATCCAGAGGGACTCCAACTGGATGGAAAATGGGCCAAAAGGATCCTTATGAAATTCAAAAGGGAAAGTGCAACATCCTACACCTGGGAGATAACAAACACATGGCAATATACACCAGTGGCCACACAGATGGAAAGGAGATTGTCAGAAAATTTGAGACCAAATTCATCAGGATGAAGTGTGCAGAGTCAGGCCCTTTTCAGTGGTGTCCAGTTCAGAAAATTTGAGACCAAATTCATCAGGATGAAGTGTGCAGAGTCAGGCCCTTTTCAGTGGTGTCCAGTGACAGGACCAGAATCAATGGGCACAAACAGAAACACGGGAGGTTTCTTTTGAACAACATGAAACATTTGTACCTGTAAGTGTGATGGGGCACTAGAACAGATTGTCCAGAGACACTGTGCCACGTTGATCCCTGGAGATATTCAAAAGTCATCTGAGCCTTGCCCTGGGCAATCATCTCCAGTGACCCTGCTTGAGCAGGGAGAGTTTTTGGACCAAATGAACTACTACAGTGATCTATTCCAACCTCAACCTTTCTATGATTCTGTGTTTCTAAATTTATATTTATGTAGGCAAGACAAGACTATATAAATGTTTGTATTAATTTATTGTAACATATACATCTAAAAAATCCCTTAAAATAGCACGATGCTACTCATCCTCATGGGTGAAATTTTTCCTCAAGTCACTTAAGAATATTCCTTTAGAGAACAAAGATTTACAATGGGAAGATGAAAAAATCTGAGGTACATTACTATTTTTTGCCCATGTTTTGTGCTTCAGAGAAGGATTTTTCTCATTTCTTTGAGTAATTACTATAACTCTGCTCTTTCACCTTTCTCAGACACATGCTCTTGTCATTAACTGGAAAGTCTCCAATGCTTTTACTGGTACTTTCCTCTCACAATATGGTACATTTTCTTCTGTTTTCTTCTCAATTATATGGAGTAATATAAATTGAAAGCAGAATTTCAATCTGCAAATTAATGCATTATCTGTGCTTCACAACAGAATATCAATGATTAAACCTTGATAGAATGCTCTTGGCTATAAGTGTCCTTAACTGAAACTTTAAATTATCAGACATAGTGCAAATTAGATGTTAGATAAAATGGATGCAGTGTTTGCTCATTCATTATACTCAAAAGATAATTCAAACTCAATAAAAAAAAATTTTACGAATAAATGTAGTTAGATATATCTGCATATTAATGAATTACTGTTTTGTCCCTTGACAGAGTCTTGAGCTATACATGAAAATAATAATAATTTTTAAAAAAAAGATAGAGAGGAAATTCATCTTGGTTTCTAAGTGACCCTGATTTAATAAGGATTAACCTTTCTCGTGCAAGTGAACTTGTTATTGACTAGTGTCAGTAGCATGTATAGTGGCTAAAATGGAAAATATTCATGTTAGTACATATATATGTATCAAGCTTCTTGCTATTTTTTTGCTATTTTGCTTTACTAAAATATAGACAGGTCAGTTACAGTTCTCACCTACATTTTATTCCCTAAGCTTGCACATTGTCTATCACTGTCAATGTCTGTATTAATTCTTGGGTCATTGAAAGAGCAATATCCAAATGTAGAGATCTCAGTGTTGGGAGAAAAGGTTCTGGTTTTCTTTTCTTTCTTCTTTATTTATTTCCTTTTTCTTTTCTTCTTTCTTATCTTCCTTTTATTATTATTATTATTATTATCTTTATTTTTCCTTTTCCATTTTTTTTTCTGTATCTTCCTGGTACATTTTTTCACTTTCCTGTTGTAAAATTTTCTCAAGGGCATGATCTCTTAATCTCTGAGTTACACTTTGTACTAAATAAATAAAATTTCCATTGATTCATTGTTTTGAAAATCAGCATTTTTCATCTCTTAGCACCATTTGATGAGAGCAATCATTCTATTCACTCCATGTTTCTCCATCTCACAATGGCATGTCTTGAGTGACAGGATCTTTTCATCTATTCTCCATGGTTTTGTTTTCTTTTCCAAACGATTGTGGAGGTAAGGAGTTGATGAATCACAAATCTGATAATTTACCCATAATCACACATTTTTTCTTACCTATTTCTTACCTAAAATGTTTTCAGGAGTCTGTTCTGTGGGGGACATATCATGGAACCTGATTTTCTTATTCAATCCATTCTACCCTGTCAAATAACTGATGGATGTTTTCATGATACTGAATAAAGTTTGTGCTTCATAAGTACATAATTTACTCATTAAAACTCTTGGTCCAAATTTTTACTAGTTGTGAATTACCTTGAATAAAATCTCTTAATTTGTACTGTTTTTAAATTCACTAGCTAGTTCACTGAGTTCATTAAAAATGACAAAATAATTTTAACTGAAACCTAGTTTAAGTCTTAGAAAATCAAATTGTATGAAATTCCATAGTTTTTCAATTTCAGTACTTTCACTAAAAAGCTAGAGAAAGGTCTCTGAAACTTTCAATGACATGCTTCTTGCCATAAAGTGGAATAAAATATGTGCATGTTTTATTGCAGTGCTTGAAACTTCACAGCCTGACAAAAAAGCTGGATAATTTATTACTGAGGAGATTCAGCTTAGAAAGAGAGTGTGGCAGTGCAGTGTACCTACTTGGTGTGTGCTTTTGCAATAAAATGTCAAAATTACTCCTGTGGTATTTTGTCCTTTGCTATTCTTTATTACTACTTTTTCCCAGGTCATTTCTTCAGCTTTAATTTATAACCACAGCAGAAATAATAAAACCAGTATCTTGTATTAGGTAGCATTCAGGGTGTTTTGGTAATAAACAGAATTCTTACAGCATGTCAGATATTGCACTGGATGTCTGGTGTATGTGTATGATTGTACAGGACACACCCAGTGATTGAAAGATAGCTATCATGTTTGGTTTCCTTTTCTGCCTACATAAATCCTTTTATTCTTCCAAAATTTTGTTTCCTTTTAATATTTTTAATTTCCATTTCTTGTAGCATGACTAAGACAGTTTAACTTTTTCCCTCTTGGATGTACTGTTTTCCTATTATCACTTTGCCAGAAAAGTCGATACAGGTAAGACCAATATGACTGTTCCACAACCAAAGTCCTGAATACAGGTCTTAAAATGACTCAGCCACTTGAAATTGCATCAGGCTGAATCTTGATAAATGAGTTGTTAGTATAAAGTACTTAAGAAAAAAAAAAGCAAAAGAAAACCAAAAGCCCCACAACAAAACAACAAAATCAAAACATTTAAAATTAGTAAGCTATATAAAAATATGACAGATCAAATATCTAATTAGAGAATTTCAAATCACCCATACTTTTGACAAACTATAGAAGTTGTTTTTAAGCACCCTTTTTTTATACACATTGCTATAGCTAATAACAAAAAAATATATGAAATTTATAAATCTTTAAAATTCTGAAAAGTTTTTAGTCATGTTTGCTTGCATAGCAATTGTATTTTGTCTCTTCTAGTTTTCCATCCATTTGATTGCTTTAACAGCACAATTTATAACTTGAAAGGCAATGACAGATTAAAAATTCACTCTTCCATTTAACAGAGTTCAGAAAGGGCAATTGAATTCCTTAGGAGGCTCATAAATTCAAATTCTTCTTCATGAACTCTATGAGTAATGGTCTGGATTCTTTCAAACTCAGTGTGTATAAAATGAACATGAAGTACAACAATTTAGAATTATTTCAGTGTTACTGCTGTTATGGTCACCTTCCTAGGTATTTAGTACTGATAAAATGCATCTTTTCTGGATCATCAGAAGCTGCCAATGGCTGATGCCTTAGAGATCCAAAACGATTTGAAAGATTCATAAGCTAACCTGCTCAAGAGAAATGATGTAGAAAGAATTACCTTCAAAACATAAAATGGTAGGGCTGTCAATTTTCTGTCTAAGAGGTACTTCAAAATCAAAAGTTCACAGCATTGTATAAAAATATTTTGTTAAATGCCTGGATTTTCTTTTTAATGCCCAAATTTCAAACATTTTTATGAGTTCCATGACAATATTAAACTCTGACCTCAGTGAATTAATGTAATTAATGTAAATATAAGACATTTAAAGTGATCATTAAAGGTAATAGCGATTTGGGATATCCCTAAATATACCAAAGACATTAATTATATCCCTTTATTCTTCGTGGTCATTTCCATGTATATTTTCTTAGAAAATACTCCTTAAATACTAAAAGACATAAAAACCAGGGTCCCAAACTCCAGAGTGTATAGTCTGAGCTACCAGTGCGATAGATTGATTGCCATATCAGATCTCTGGGCCCACATATATGCAGTAACTGATTTTCCAGTATGGGCTCATTTGCAGGGTTAGAGCTGTATCTATAATTCATAAATGAAGTATGGTGGAAAGTATGTGACAAGAAAATAATTGAGTAATATAAATTCACAATTCTAGGTTTGATTGTTAATTTTTCTCTATACTGACTTTCAAGAATATTTTATCATCTCAGAAAAAGAATTGATCAGTTCATGGTAAAAAAATGTTTGCTTATAGTTCTCTGAGAAACTTGATGGCACACATACTTTTGTTACCAGCTGTATATTCTGTCCAAGGAAGAAAATATATGCTGCCCATATTCGAAGAACTACACTGAATAACTTATGAAATCAAACTTCAGTATGCAGAACTTGAAGGAAGACAAGTGGCAGACATTGTAGATTGGGTAAAAGCTTATCCTTTGAGGTGTTCAGAATAACTTAAATGAAAGCCATGAGAGAAGTGCTGTTATTAACATATAATAGCAATATACAATATATTCTTATTATTGAATTAAAAAATGATGACCCAGGTTTGTCCAAGAATTTTTTGCAAAAGTTTATTTTCATGGTATTAAATAAATAACAAACAAAATTAGTTTGATCTTCAGCCATACCTAAATCAAATGTGGTTAAAACTAACCCCTTTTGTGTAACAAAGAAACAACCTTAGAAAATTACAAGTATAGTTAGTGATATCCAAAGTTGATATCCAGGAAGGCTAATGATAAAGCCCAATGGATTAATGATCCTTATGTTAACAGTACCATATCAATAATTGACACTAAATGAAAAAAAAAAAATCAAGTTAGGACAGTTTAAAATCCACAAACATTACAGGAATCTTGGTATAGAGATAATTTCCATAGATGCAAATGTCTGTTACCATCTACATATAACTATGTAGACCTGAATACTGCGTTAGAAATATTTGTGTATCTATCTAGTACAATTCTCTCTTCCATTACTCAACATTTTTATTTTATATTCTTCCCTTGATACTATTTTAAAACTTTGCTATTATTTAAGTTTTGCTTTTCTTGAATTACCGACTTCTTTTTTTCACAAAGGATACATTTTGTGTGTGTTTGTGCGTGCATACATTGATGTAGCCAAGGATTTGTCATACATGGCTTCTGACATCTCTGTTCAATTGTTTATAATAATTTCTTTTCAGAGATTTAGGGCTGGTCCTCAGGGAAATATGACTTGAAGCTTTAGTGTAAAATGCCCATCAAGAGATGCTGCCAAGATTCATCTTTTTTCCCCAGCATTTTACTTGTGAATCTCTATGTAGAAAGTCTGAGAGCAATGCCTTCCATCAAATAAAACCCAAATTTGTCCTCTTGATTTTCTAATTAAGTTCTCTATTCATT
This sequence comes from Notiomystis cincta, assembly GCA_013398075.1. Classification (NCBI taxonomy): domain Eukaryota; kingdom Metazoa; phylum Chordata; class Aves; order Passeriformes; family Notiomystidae; genus Notiomystis; species Notiomystis cincta. The sequence goes on from VZRX01010027.1 coordinate 164,309, forward strand.
TTACTGTGATATGCAGATACTGTACCTGATTTCTGACAGTACCCTGATTAAACATGGTCCATCAGCAATGTCTTCCTAAGTAACTACTGCAGTCATTCATATATGCTTCATTAACTTTAGTATATGAGTATTTGAAATTTCAGGATGAAAAGAAACTAGGCTAATCATTTAGGTACAGTGTATTTTGCCTTATCTCTTCTCTGTGCATGGTTTAATGACTAAATCAAAGGAAATGGAAGCAGAAATAGCAGTCTTCTGGGTCACTTCCTATTATTTCTTCTGTGATCTTCTTGAGAAAACCATTTCTTATCATATGTGAGCACATTTTTAAGATCAGTTGATGAGAAAGATGTGGCCTCAGAAATAGGAACATAAGTTTTAAAACCAATCCCTAAATAAGAGGGAAAATGAAGACAATAATTAAGAAGAATAATCAACAAGACTTAGGAATAAACACAAGTAAAATGCGTATAAACAAATCAAAACAGAAAAAAAAAGTATATGGAAGCTACTGAAGTGCAATAATGTAAAAATGGGAGATAAAATCTACAAGAAACCATAGCTGGAATGTTAAATTTATTTTAAAATACAAAAAAATAAGAAAAACTTTAATAATATATGGTGTCCAGGTCAGATGACATAGGGCAACTGGTAAAAAAGAACTAGATAATGGTAAAAAATAGGAAGCAAAGAAATGGTCATTATTTACTATTCTTCCATGTACAAATGAGGCAGACAAACACATTCATATGACATGTGGCTTTTAACTGGTAAATAAATAATAAGAAAGTATAATGAGGAAACAATTCAATACTGTTTGAAAGAAACATACAATATTCAGTTATGAATTTTCGGAGGAAATAATGTGTTTATTATAATTTTCAAAGTCAAAAAAAGATTCCCAATGATTTTTGTCTACTTATGTTCTTTACATAAGTAGACACAAATTGCAGATGTTTAGTCTTGCCTATAGTAGTTGATTTTTGTTGTAGGAAAGTTTGTGCTTTTAAGAAACTACACTGGGGGGGTGGTGGTGGTGTTTGTTTGGTTTTTAAAAAAATAATATTCCAAAGTGTTTTTCTCTTTATACCAAACCAGATAATATAAAAATATGTAACACCTCACTGCCTTTTAAAACTTGGACTCTTTGTCTATTTAGCCACTCACTGCAATATCATAGAATTTCTGAATCATTCAGGCTGAAAGGGATCTTGAGGGCTCTGTAGTCCAACCTTCTGCTCAAACAGGCTCAGCTGTTAGAGCAGACCAGGGTGCTCAGGCAGATCTTGAAAACCTTCAGCAAAAGATGCACAGCTTCACCAGGCAGCCTCTTTCAATGCTTCATGGTCTCTGTGGAGTAGAAATTTTTCCTTGTAAGTCAGACTGCTTCCATTTCAATTTATGACTGCTGTCGTTCATTCTCCTGTTCCTGCTCCTCAGTAAATAACCTGGCTCTGTCCTCTCGTTAATTTCTTCATAGGCACTGGCAGGGCTCTACCCCAAATTCACCTGAACACCTGAACATCACCTGAACAAGCCCAGCTCCCCCAGCTGTTATTCTGAGGGTAATTTCTGTAGCCCCAGATAGACTTGTATCCTTCTGCTAAACCCATCAGAATTTATCTAATTCTTTTCTGTACTGGAAGTGAAAACTGGATGCAGTTTCTCTCATGTGGTCTCTATCTGAAATTAACAAGAGTTGAATATGTTTTCTGGCCTAAGAATAAGTATTTCCACAAAAATCTCTGCATTGCATAGCTGCTAGTGCAGAAGCAAATGTAATAAATGTCTCCTATGAACCTAATCTAATTCAAATCCATGTAAAATACTGCATTCTGTAAATGATACATTTCTCTAAGGACAAAAACCTTAGAGACAGTTTTTGCTTCAAGAAAGCCCTGTGCAGAAAAAAAATAACATTGCCTAGGGAAGGACACCTCTTATCATTAAACAGTAACAAATCATATGTTTACTGGAAAGACAGAAGCTCAAAGGTATAGAATATTGGGTATTTTATGCTTTTTTTATACACTGAAATCAGGGTCATTTACTTATAATAAGGAACCCTGTGGAAAGAAAAAAGGGTAACATGACTCTTTTGATCTGATAATGCACTGAAATTCTCCCTATTCTTAAGAATAATATTTGAAAGAAAGCTAGAAATGTCAAAAAAAGTTCCTAGTGTATACCTGCAATATTATAAATTGCCTTAGGATGCCTATTTAGACCTTTTTACAGCCTTGCTTTTCCAAGATGTTAAAGTCTTTATTAATGACATTTTTATTTTAGTTTAATTCCTTATTTTGCAAGAAGAAATTAACAGAAATTTTATAGAGTAGAAGAATCTGAAAATTAAGAAAGTAGAAAGAGCTCTTGCTTGGAGACTGGCCAATTTTCCATCTTGAAATTTCCCAACAGAAACGTGTCATAAGATTATGTGAACAAAGCATTAAGAAACACAGTCAGAGTAGATTTGTAGTTTGTGGACTTTCATGTTTGTTTGTTTTTTTAAACTGTATCAATTCCGTGTCATGATTTAGTGTATAACACTATATAGTGTGCTGGCACAACGGAGAAGCTGCACATCAAAGAGAAGGGAGGTCAGCATTGTCACCAGCACTTTGTCCTCCTACCAGGTGGGATGAAAAATTCCCTGATGGTGATTGTGACAATTAGAGATTATCTGCCTTGGACCAAATGGGCTGAATTGTCATAGTTCACAGTGTTTAAATGAGCTCACAAGGTTGAACTGGCAACCTGGCTGACTGCCTGGGTCAGAAGGGACACTGACAAGAGTCCTAAATATGGGCTGTAGGTCACTGATCACAGCAACTCCCTGTTTGTCCTGAGTCGGGATAGTGGATTTTGTTAATTTCATTGTTTCCATGGAAACTGAAAGAAAATCAATGTTCATGCTTTCTTTAAAACCCTCTCTCTTTTCTTCCTTCAGTTCATACACCTTCAGATGTTTTTCCCCATACTAACTCATCTTTTTAGCTTTCTTCTTTAAAGTAAAATCTTTAGTCTTTTTAGGAACATGTCTACATTTTCCATACATGTTTAGCATTCCAGTATACCTATATGTTAATACATAATCCTTATGAGAAATCAATGAGCTTAGATCATGCAGATCATTTCTTATGGTACCATGACGAGCTCTCAGGCTGAGGACTTTCACTACATACTAATGTGCTTTTCATCTGAAACTCTCAGCACTGTGGTCACAACATAGAGTTAATCTAAATTGTTATTTCAGTATATAGCTGTTGATACAAAACTTCTGGACATAACTATGATTTTGACAATTTTTAAACAATTGACTTACTGTTGCAGTTATATTTTCTTTAGTCTATTGTGGCATGCTCAGGTTCCAGCCACCATAATTCAAAACTGCTCTAGACCCTGCCTGGATGGTTATTGTGTAGACAAGGCTGCAATGGGGAGCAGCAGTTAAGACACAGATGTGAGCACAAATATTGCTGCAGCTGCTGGTCTCAGGACAAGCCTCCAACAGAGAGATTCATACTTAAAAAAAAAAAAAAAAAAAATCCAAAAGTAGAAATCACATAATTAAAAAAATTAGCCCGTAGGTCATCTCAGTCAAGACTGAAGAGCTTCAGACATATCTGGGTAAGTGACAGCTGACTATGAATAAAATTTTGCAAAGTAGTGACTTTAGATCACCAAATTTCGTCACAATTATGTGCTTTTTGTTTGGAAGAGTATTACTTTTGAAGAATGGGATCTGAATTACCTATTGGATCTAGATCTCAGATAGCTCTGTGGGGACGTTAATCACCAAAACCCTCCAAGACAGCTTCCAAACGATCAGACAAGACAAACACTTTTGATGCAAATGCAGGAAAAATATATATATGTGTGTCATTGAAAGTTGTATCACTTACTGATAAGGAGAAGTTTTCAGTTGCTTAAATTTGTTTTATTTACTTCAAGTTTAATAAATTTATTTCATTTTAAAAATGTGGCAGCTGAAAAATGTTAAAACAACTTTAGTACAAAAAGGAAAAAGTGCAAACACCATGACATAGAAATCAGCTTTTATTAGCTACATGTTTAGGAAGAGAAAAAAAAAAGGAAGAGGATATTCTGGGTTTTATTACCATGGGTTCTCACGCTCAGTTGTTCATATAATGTGTTTATAGATATCAGAAATGCAAGTGAATACATAAATACCACACATCCATATTTTAAAGATGTTTATTTTATTTAAGGTCACAGAAGATGTTTATGAAGGTTAATACAAGTTATATTTATTTGACTATCAGTTATACATGGTGTAGATTAGGTATCATGTTGTTATATAAATATTTAAAGTAGAATATTTCCTTCTCTCTCCTCTTGGAAAGATAGCAACAATTTTTTGCTATAAATATATTTACTGAGAAAAAGTACATCATTTAAATGCTGATTTACTAATGGAAATCTGTGACACCTCATGAGCAATAACAAGTAAAAGGAATTTTTGAATCAAGTGTTTTATCAATGATTTATTTGATAGAGGCATCCTGCAAGTGGAAGATGAGCTCTGGATGTTGTTACCATAGATTAAAGAAATGATGAAGCAGGAGCATTTGCGATAAAGGAAGGGTAGGAAGAAGGCACTAGGGAATGGGAGTGGAAATAGAGCTGAGCTGTAGTTCTGAATGTAAGAGATAAAGTCTTTTTTTCTGTTTTTCCTGTCTGTGCTTATTCTTCTTAAAATGCAAAGTTTGAAGTCTTTTCACTTTTTTTGTAAAGCTTCCTTAACCTTGCATGGCACAATGAAACTTCTGAACTAGCTTTTTTAGCCCCTTTTATCCTCTTCCCCCATTCAAAAAAAAGCATTCATTGAGAACACTGAGGTCAGAGATTTTTGATCTTCAGAATTACATGAATATTGCATTGCTACTCTAATCTTTGGATCACATTTCCAGACCAAAAAGAAAGAAAAAAATTCAAGAATCAATACAAACTAGAGAGCCTACAGATGTGACGGCTCTGTGGGGGTGCAGCATGCCTTGTCTGAAACTACCATCTACCAGACAAAATAAAACAGGGCAGCACAATTTCTGCAGTCAATTCCAGGGAGGAAGCTAAAAGACTGGCAACAGTAAATAAGGACATCCATGACACCTGGACATAATTAAATCACTGGAGATTAATCTAAATTAAAATCATCCAAAGCATTGAAAGTAGATCGCAAATGTGATAGAGGGAAAATATTTTTTAAACTAATGATACTTTAATAGAGTAATCCAGTTAATGCCTGGAGGGTTGTTTCTGAGGCAATTATAAAGGAAATCAACAAGAAAACAAAAATTCTAATGAATCATAAATGGCAGAACCAGGAAGGTTTTCTCTCATTGCACATTCTGATCCTCAGTACTTTCTGGAGAACTCATTACTATTTAATGTAAGACAGTTTTGAACAATCCTGATTGTCCCAAATTCCTTTGCAATCTGAGAGTCTTTTTGACTACTTGCCTGTTAATAAGTTTGGGGTTTTTTGGTTTGGGTTTTTTTTTTACATTTTGGACTTCTTTTTTAGATTTTGCCATTGCTTTTTCCCTTGTCATATTCTAAGAAAGACTATGACTAACTTCTTTCTTTGATTTATATTATTATGGTTTAGGATCTTACATCTCAAGCATCGATCTTATCTTAATATTTATTGAACCTTCCTGAAATGCATCACTTTCTGCTCCTTCAGTCTCTTTATATTCACAACATTTATATCTCTATTTCAAATCTTTAATTTTATTTCCCACTGTAGTTGTCATATGCTTCAAACCATGAAACAAAGACTCCATATGTGAACAGCAACTGTAAGCATTAAAGCTATGCAATATATTGTTATTACTTTGCTTAAACACAGCACTGGTGTTTACTTCATGTCAACAGTGAACACTTGCTTTTTGTTTTTGTTGTAGAATTATTAATGGATATTTCAGACTTATTTGATGTATATTCAGCTGTGCTGTTAATTTCTTTCCCTCTTACCATGTAGTGATCTAGAAGAGAAAGATTATGCAGAAAGTATCTGACTGTTTTGCATCAGGGCTTATAGTGATTGCTGCTCTAAAAAGAAATAACTCTCATATCCTGGCTCTGGGACACTGAATATGTAGTAATCCTGCCATGGTCAGCTGTCATTTTCATAGCAGCAATATAATACATGCAAGAAGTTACTCCCATCTCCAGCTGAGGTTCAATTCAGAAGCAGGAGTAATGACACTTTGATATGTTAGTAAAAAACCTTATTTTTGTTGGTTTTTCTCAGAAAAATCCCAGGCGTTTAACGAAGAAAAAACTTCTACTTGAGAGGAAAAAATTATTTGCTCTTCAGAGAAAAGGTCTGTTATTATTTAGTGCATAAAGTCTTCTGAATTCAATCATCAGTATGTTATAAATTTTATAGCATATGAATGAAGGAGAAGGTATTAAAGGAGGATAATCTTTCTTTTCATATTTATTCATCTGTTTCATTTCTTCAACTCTGTACTGTGTTACTTTTCATGGTACCCAATTCAGATTATTCATTCTAGTTTTTGTATACAATTCTTTTTCTATGTTGTTTTCCAATAAAATACAAACAGATGTTTAAATAACGGAAGTGCGGTTCAGAAAGTCTTTTGAGATTAAGCAAGGAAAGTGTGCAGCAAGCAACACATGAAAGAAAAATCTAACTTAAAATACAGAATATCAATGCTTTGCTGGAAAAGATGCAGAGTATTACTAACAGAAATGCAAACATATTTCAAATTCAAGCAGAAACTAGTGTTCTATGTAATAGTATATGCTTGAAAATGTTCTCAGATTTCCTAGAATCATAGAATCATAAAAGTTTGGGTTGAAATGGACCTTAAAGATCATCCAGTTCCAAATGCCCCTGCCATGCTCAACTAACCTTCACTAGACAATGTTAGTTAACTTCACAATCTGAATCTGTAGAATATACAGTTAGAACTACAATACCTGGTTTCTTTGCTAACATTATCAGCTTTTGAAGATCAGGAAGAAAGTTTATGCATGCTTTCATATTCCAAGGCTAAAAGAATATATATCTCCCTCCAATATGCAGTTCCCTCCAACTTAAAACTTTTGGGTTTGGGGAGTTATTCACGAAAGGGAATCCTAGAAATATGGGTTTGACTGTAGCAGGTCTGCCTATTTGTGCCTCGTAAAAGATGTTCTTCAACAGCAACCCAGTAGGATTTTCAACCTCTACCATATTTGATTATTCAGATGTCTCAGAAGGGGTTATCCACTCTGCACTGCTCAAATTACCAGCCATAGGAAGAGACTGTTCTCTTGGATAAATGCTTTTAGCAAAATAGACGAAGCCAAATAGCAACCCTATTATCATATGCAATAATTTTCTTGAACATGAGCCTGCTCTTAGTGCTGAGAAATTATTATTTTTGTCACATAGATTCTCTTGAAACTCTCCTATTTCACTTTCTATATTCAACCCCCTAAAAGATAAGATAGGAGCTGTATTTCTATAGCACTTCTTTATCTCTTTAAAAGCACCATTGTGATAACTATCTTCTCATCTTTTGGATTATGAAATTTTAATTTGCAACATGAAACTGAAGTATTTAGTGTCTAAGCAGTTTTTGAAACAGATTTTTTGCTAATATTAGGATTAGATTTATGCCTTTCATTAAAAGCCTGTCATCAAGATTCACAAAATATTATTTCTATATAGGAAGATATTTGCCTCTTTTTAATGACTTTGCTAATAATTGTGCTAATATATTCTGTATACAAGCAATGATTTTTAATTTTTCTTTATTAAAAGCATAAAGGACAAAAATATTAAAGGAGATTATGAAAGTTATTAATAGTTGGGTTTTGGATGTAATAGACAATCATAAATCATTTTGATGATTGTTAACTTTGCCTCATGATAAACTGTTTTATCTCTTAGAGATAAGTGTATCACATGAATAGATTTTTTAAATGTAATATTATACTGCAGTACAATAATGTTGTTCTAAGATACTTAATGGCCCTTTACCCAGCGCTTACAAGCACTTACAACCACTTTATCTTGATTTTAAAGTCTTAATTGTTTTACAATTTCTTAAGATGAAAATGAGCTATATTGTGTAACTTTGATATCAGATCTTAGCTGGATTGTATTTAGCAATAGCAGAACAGGCCAAAAAGAGTCTAGTTTTCTGTCTTTCTATTTTACTTTGATTTTTTTTCCCCACTACAAAAAGGAAGCATCAGGTTACTTGAAAATAGAAAATTTAGTGTTACAACTAAAAGCAGAATCTATTTGACTAACTTTTCCTGTAAAAAAAAAACCAAGTTGACTGTCCTATAGTGATTTTTGTTCATATTTCCCAAAAATTCTCTTTCATTCTTACTGGAACTGTCTAATTAAGCAAAACCTTTAAATGTTTAGTGGGACTCTCTAATTAAACAAAACCATATATGAATGTTCATTTGTATATCAGAAGATCTTATCAGTCCTGGCCGAATATTCCAGAACAGAAAATTAATTATTTAAATTACAACTTCCTTGATGCTTTCTTAAATTGTTCTTAAATACCTTTTTTTTTTTTTACAGTATTTGATACCTAGGGATAATTTTTATTCCAGCTAGAGCAATGTGGATTGCTGAAGGCACTTTTAATACTAAGGAGTAGGTGAGGAGGCAGATAACTGATGCCTCAGATTCACATCCTGATTAAGTCTTTCAATAATTTGGTGATTGCAGCTATTCCAAGCCAAAGGTATGATTTATAATGCAGAAAATTTGGATTCTCCCTACTCATACTGAGCTTTTTGAAGAAGTTTGGAGACCTCCTTAAATGTAAAAACAGTTGCAAGGAAAAAAAAATTGTCTTTTTATCGGTGCTTCTATGGCTTTCAAGTGTAATCTATCTGCGTGGAGCAGGAAAGTAGGAAGGTTTGATTTGATATGATTTGATTATCATATCTACTTCCATATTTCCCAGGGTGGTGTAAAAAATCAGATAGGTCTAGAGAAAGGCATGTCTGTCTCATGATCACTCTGTCTATGACAGCAGGGTTCCCAGCTTTTCTCACTCTATTTTCCAACATGAAGTCTCGTATTTCAATAAGGTTTGTCTACATTGTATGGTCTATACAACTGAATTTAGCTCAGAATTCTTATTTTTAGATATTTTCTTCAATTAGTCTCAAAGCCAACTATTAGAGCTTATGGCTTCTTTGACTCTAATTGTAGGACTGAGTCAGAATACCTCTTTTTATTGTCTGTGCTCTAGAGGGATTTAAACTCACTCTGAATAAATTGGGAAGTTCAGCTGATTATCAGTGCTTACTTCTAAGAAATAGGTTTTTTCCCTTAAACCAAATAATCATTAATTGCTTGGGGAATTACAGAATTAAAGTTCTGAGAGCCAAAACCAACCCAAATCATATTTTAAAATTCATGGAGGCTTTGAAAGTCTTCATGGCTTCTGGTGTCTGCCTCCCTTTTCGCCTGCTTGTCTTCTTAAGCACAGTCTATATACTTCTTTTGAAATGCACTCCAGGGAAGCTCAGTGTTAAAAGTTAATGTCCACTGGCTGAGGCTTCATACTGTTTCAGCAAAGACAGCTCTCTAAAATACATTGTCTATTCAGTTCTAAAGATTTTAGTTAGACAGGCTCTGTTTTCTTTTCTTTTTGCCCAAAGCAAGACTTAAATCTATTCTGTTCAGAACAAATATAATTTGGAAATTTGGAGAGAAAAACTGATTTTATGCAGTAAATAAATATACTAAAATTATTTTCCTATTTCCCACATTCTACATTTCTACATTTCCTACATTTATTCACTACACAAAAATGAAAAATATATACATCTATATATGGAAATATCTTTTATGGTGACTTTTTTCCTTGACTATTTTTTTAATACTTAAGCACAAAAGTATATATTTGAAATAAAAAAAAAAAAGTAGTTACATAAGAATCACAGAATAATAGTCTGGGTTGGAAAGGACTATAAAGATCATCCATAAGGAAAGGACACCTTTTATTAGACCAGGTTACTCAGACAAAACATGAATCTCACACAAACTGTTCAATGCCTTCTACTCAAACTGGCAAAAATAAGACTTTTTTTAAACATGGAGCAGACACACAACTGCTCCCTATGATTACACTTGTGCTGCAAAATGAAGTATGAGGAGGCATTTTCCAAGACACAAAGGCCAGTGCATCCAGAGAAGTGGATTTTAATTTTATAAGATCTCTCAGCCTCCAAAACCAGCTAAGGATGTTACTGCCCCAAATTGTGACTGAAAAGCATTCCTAAACCATGACTGAGAAGCATTTGGAGAAGTGCAAGTTTACACAGTCCCAAAGTTCTAAATGTCAAGGACTATTTTGATTGTTCATTAGTAAAGAAAAAATAATTGCTATGCCCAGTACTTAAGCATGGCTCTGTTTAATCCATTAATCCAGACACAGTTCAGGGACATGGTGGTGCCACCTGCGTTACCCCAATGGGCATAACAACTCAAGTTATGACTGAGCAGCTGAATCCAGCACAGGCACCACTTACTAAAGCAAGAACACCTCAGAAATGTTGAAGGCTGACTCTTTACCTGGATCAGCAACCTTAGTAACCAACTGCTGCAGCAACTCATCATATAGGCTNATCTTGTATAAAGGAGCTAGATGTTATTAGGCTGCATATATGAGGACATTAAGGGGGTAAGGGGGTCACTACAGTGTTAGAAGGAATAAAAAAACCAAGTATGCTTCATAATTATTAAGGCAATGCTGGCATTAATTCTATTTATTGAGGAATGCCCCCAGTCGCTGAGGCTGACAATCGCCAATGGCCTGAATTGATGCTCACAGAGCATGGGCTGCACCAGGGGCTGGCTGTATGCAGCCTAACAGGAATGAACTTTGGAATGGTCTGACTCCTAAGCTGTTCCCAGGAAGCTACTCTCAAAAATTAATGTTTCTNCTATATACTTCTTTTGAAATGCACTCCAGGGAAGCTCAGTGTTAAAAGTTAATGTCCACTGGCTGAGGCTTCATACTGTTTCAGCAAAGACAGCTCTCTAAAATACATTGTCTATTCAGTTCTAAAGATTTTAGTTAGACAGGCTCTGTTTTCTTTTCTTTTTGCCCAAAGCAAGACTTAAATCTATTCTGTTCAGAACAAATATAATTTGGAAATTTGGAGAGAAAAACTGATTTTATGCAGTAAATAAATATACTAAAATTATTTTCCTATTTCCCACATTCTACATTTCTACATTTCCTACATTTATTCACTACACAAAAATGAAAAATATATACATCTATATATGGAAATATCTTTTATGGTGACTTTTTTCCTTGACTATTTTTTTAATACTTAAGCACAAAAGTATATATTTGAAATAAAAAAAAAAAAGTAGTTACATAAGAATCACAGAATAATAGTCTGGGTTGGAAAGGACTATAAAGATCATCCATAAGGAAAGGACACCTTTTATTAGACCAGGTTACTCAGACAAAAGATGAATCTCACACAAACTGTTCAATGCCTTCTACTCAAACTGGCAAAAATAAGACTTTTTTTAAACATGGAGCAGACACACAACTGCTCCCTATGATTACACTTGTGCTGCAAAATGAAGTATGAGGAGGCATTTTCCAAGACACAAAGGCCAGTGCATCCAGAGAAGTGGATTTTAATTTTATAAGATCTCTCAGCCTCCAAAACCAGCTAAGGATGTTACTGCCCCAAATTGTGACTGAAAAGCATTCCTAAACCATGACTGAGAAGCATTTGGAGAAGTGCAAGTTTACACAGTCCCAAAGTTCTAAATGTCAAGGACTATTTTGATTGTTCATTAGTAAAGAAAAAATAATTGCTATGCCCAGTACTTAAGCATGGCTCTGTTTAATCCATTAATCCAGACACAGTTCAGGGACATGGTGGTGCCACCTGCGTTACCCCAATGGGCATAACAACTCAAGTTATGACTGAGCAGCTGAATCCAGCACAGGCACCACTTACTAAAGCAAGAACACCTCAGAAATGTTGAAGGCTGACTCTTTACCTGGATCAGCAACCTTAGTAACCAACTGCTGCAGCAACTCATCATATAGGCTTTCTTGAGTCTGATTTACCAAGGAAAGCCTCGGCAGGGATGATATCCACTTCGCACTAGATAAAATAGTGTGAAGGTGAGTTTCCCTAAAGCAAAACCTCAGTGTCTGAAACTACCCATTCCTAGCCATTGTCCTCTCCATACTTGTAAATGATAATATGCAGCTCATTAATAGATTTAGGGGTGCAATGGAGCTCTCAATGAGGACTGAATATTACATAAATTAGGAAAATGCAGGGTATTTCTACTATTATCATTTTTTTTCCAATGTTATATCATAAGCTTTCCAAAGTCAGTATCTTGTGTCCAGATATACAAAAAGTATTTAGAGGTGACACTTCAGTATTTTANAGAATGAGTTGTATGTATGTACTCTAAAACAAACAAAAAATTCCAGAAGGAAACAAACTTAAACTGATGCATTTGCTGATATCTGCAAGCATTTACTTTGTATCAATACATACGCAGTTTTTAAGACTTCTAAGTAAAAATATTAGCTCTGTCAAATTGAATTTAAGGATACTAAAATGCATTTTAAAACATATCATTTGATTATTCTGAAATATAAAAACTAAAACTTAAAATGTCAAATAGTCCAGGTTCATAATCTCACGGGTTTTAAACTGGAAGCATTACATTTACATAGATCTCCAAAAAGAAAATCTGATTCATCCAACTGAACCAATGTGCTCAGCTAAACTTCTTATGTTAATGGGCTCATATTCACAGCCAATACAGAAAAACGTTTTTTCTAGAGTCATTGTAGATTTTTCTGCTCTTCCAATGTGCTGAACAGCAATTCACAGGTAAGTTACCAGTTAGATCCAAATTCAAGAGAAACACTCTAAAGTTATCTTCCTTTATTCTGTCAGAAGAATCTTTCTTTGGGAGAGGATTGGCACTGAAGAAGGCCAGCTCCTTCCCATCTCCTGTCTGTAGCACTATCATCTGCAGTGTGACTCAGTGGAAGTTGATTCTTCTTCTTCCCACCTCTCCTGCTTCTCACAGTTCAGTCCAACTCTATTCTTTTACCTGTGATTGCTACTGACAAAGACTAACTGGATACAACTAGCAGAGCAGAGTCATTTCTCAGAACACTGTAATAGTTCTGATCAGCATTGTCCTAACAGCACGGTATCGGGACCATCTGCACAGTTGCCAGTCTGGGGGCACTTACACCCTCTGTGAAGAAAACAGTTCTTTGGAAAGTTTATCATGTGAGTTTTGTTCAGTTGTGTATCTCATTCTGTTCACTTCCTATCGACCCACAGACCTTCTTATACATAACATCTCAAAAATTCTGTAACAATGAAATAAACATTAGATACACTCATCTGATTTCTCTTTAGCATTGACAAAGACTACCAACTGCACAGTAAATAGCTTTCTTTGGTTATGCATAAATCCCGTTTGTTTTTCCACTGAGATTGTAATACCTAAGAATTTAGGAATTTCCAGAAGATAATATTCCTTGGAATCTTGACAGATCTTAAGCTTGGACCCTAAATTTTGAGTTACATTTTTAAGTCAATGTCTTTGTAAGTGTGTAGAATATTGGATCTAAAGTATTAAGCAAAGAGTAAGAGATTATTTTTTTAAAAAATATATTTTGTCCAAGCACATATGATAGGAAAAAAAAATAAGTTAAGAATGGCAGAAATTAAGATATGTATTTTCAGAATTTGAGAGTTGAGATCAGTGATGAAAAGGAAACCTCACTAGTGTATTTGCTTTGCAAGTAGCTGGTGTCTCAAGCCAAATAATACAACAGACTGAAGGGCTGGTGTAACCCCTTCAGCTTTCCCACCAAACATGAGACTCAGGCAGTTTAATATTGCTTCAAACCCCCTGAAGTTTGTAGTGTTATTTCCAAGGTAGGAGCAATATAAGACTATTCATAATAATTCTCCTTATCTTCATAATGATGAAAAATATCTGTTCTGATATTTAACACCTTCTCTATCAGCTGAAAATTTTCCAAGAGGCAAGCACTTAATTCCAAAACTGGAGCAGACAATAAATCATACTGTTACTGGCAATCTTGGTGCAGAGCTGGGAAAATGGAAAATGCATCACCTTAGTAGTCTCACAAGGTCATAGTTGAAGCACATTTGGAATATTTACAGAAAATATATCTGAGTACACATTTCCAAAGTCAGATATTATAAAAAGCATTGCTTTCCAGGCCAATAGGTTTCACTCCAAAATTTATAACTCAAAATAATCTATTCTGAACTTTGTATAAAGAGTTCTTTTATGTGCATAGCCTTTTTTCAAGTAAAGAGATATGCCTGAAGAAATTACCTCAAAAAACCAAGTTACCTATGAATTATTTGAGTAAAATTACAAGACAGCCTGTTAATTGTCCTAGTTATTGCAAATAGATATAAAATTTCTGAAAAAGTCACTGTTTTCCCTAATGAGTATAAAGCTAATTGGCAGTGAAAACAATTCCATACCTCTGGTAATAAATGAGTTTGCAAAACTACCAAGTTGTAAAGGTAAGTAAAGGCACGTAGGTAAGGTTAGACTTCTTAGAATGCAGAGTTCAGTGCTTTTTACCTTGTCCCAGAGAAGATGCAATAGAAGATGCTTTATATCCAAGCAGTGAATTTGATCAGGACTTAATTCTTTCATGTTCTACCTAAATAGGTTTGAAATGCAAAATGAGAGTTCTTAATTTTTCTTCCATAACATGTGCAGAGAGGAACACACAGAATGAACAGAAAATGGATACATGTTTTAATTTCTGAGAATAGCTATTCATGGTATGCCATAATAAGTAACAGAATGTACTGCAACAGAATATTAACAATGTGAAGAGACTAACCAAATAATTTATTATCAGAAAGGACATTGGCTTCCAAGGATTAGGAAAAAACAAATGAACTAAAATTCTTGTAGTGAGGCCTTTCAGTATGCCTTCTGAATATTCATCTGTCTCTAAACATTTAATATTGGCAACATTGAGGGACTGGACTGGTTTGAAAAAGTATGGCAATTTGAACGTTTTTAGGCCAGAATACATTTTCTTCAGTATCTGTCAATTTCTGCAGTACTTGTACATGTTTCTCCAAATACATTTTCCCAATATTTTTACCCATGTAGGAATGTTAACTGTATTGTATTTAGAAGACAGGCATTTTTTTCCTCAAGAAATATTTAATAGCAATAAAGTCAGAAGAAACAGGTCTGAAAATAGAGCTAAAAGATGCAGTTTCCTTAGCAACAAAAATTCTCAGAGATCTTCCAAATTCCAACACCTCACAAAAACTGGAAAAAGAATCTACTGTGTTCACATTCTCCCCTCCCCTGTACTCTGGGGCCTTTCTTTGTAATTATGTGTATTCATACAGACAAGTGAAATACTCTCTGAAATGAAGGACTTCAGCTCCTAACAATTTTCCTTACTTATATTTCTGAGGTGGCTTATAAAAAGGTACAGATTGACCATTTTTACACAATGGCTTGGAAAAATGTGAAGAGGAAACTCAAAAATATGTCCTTTCATATACATACCCACACACATATATTTAATACATATACATACATTATATCTATATATATGAAATACAGCAAAAAACCCACACTCACACCCACAAATAAACAAACTAAAAAAAAAAAAAAAAAACAAACTCAAAGAAATTAAAAGAGAAACAAAGACTGATTATCAGAAGATGATATAGAGGATGGAATAGCAGTAAGGGTCTATTTCAAGGAAATTTTTGTTGGAAAGGACTAAATGTAGCTCTCAAGAATTACAAGAGAGAATTAGAGAAAAAGAAGAAATAACAATACAAATAACTCACAGGTAAAAGAAGTAGAATTTTGAAAATATGAAAGGTAAATGTGTTTAACATAAAGGTTGATAAGAAAATACAAGCAAGTATTGCTTTTCTACTGTGGTTTCCTGTATGTTTTCTGCTGAATTTGGCCACGAGCCCGTGCTGAACTACAGACACCACATGAGCTTTGAGGAAAGACAAGATGAATCTGTACAAGTTTTTTCTGGTATCATCCTTACCTCCAGTGCAGTGGACAAGAGACAACGTGTAAGAGCAGTTTTTTTTCCAGAAGGAAGCTCTCCAACACACAGGCAGAGAAGTTTCCTAGGCAACTGCCCATGAATATTGTGGGTACTGCTACCACAAGACTCCTCTAGGATTAGGTAATGAGCCAGAACTGAGGTCACTGAGCTCCATCAGTTGACAGTGGGGCCAAAATTCTGCTTCTTAGGTTAGTTATCAAAGTAGCTTTATTTTTGCAAGTAGTCTCTAACTTAGTGCTAGATGATTCAGTTTCAAAATACAGTGTTTGATAAACGACAAGTGATCGGAATAAACTTTTCAGACTCAGTTTAAGGTAGAGAATCCCTACTAATATCAGAGATATGATTGATAAACATGTGGAATACCTCTTGCTTTCAAATCCTAGAATGTCTAATGTTTTCCTGCTATAGTGAAAAATTAATTGGGATTATTGAAACAATTGACTTCGATATGAGATTTATTTCCTTTCCTTTTTGTCATTTATCAAAATCTAATCCTTCGAGCAGCTGGGTGTTTCTTTCCTTTTTCTTTTTCTCTGAATCGTTCTTCAAAATACCATTAATATTCATCAAAATATTTAATTAGAGACAATTTGTTTTTCTGTATGTGTACTTATGAGTTCAGTAACTAGTAATCCTAAGTCACTTTTTCCCTTTAGTCATTGCATGGGCTCTAATTCATGACAGTTCTAACTGAGGAATGAAAAAACAATTGGCATATTTTATAGGAATTCTAATTCTGTCCATTACCCAGATAATCCTCTTTTTATTTCCAGGCTGATTTTTTAGTTTATGTACAGGGTGTAGATTATTCAGATTGAAGAAGATTTTTAGGTGGAAATTCTTTTGTTTATGTCTTCTCTCTCCTCCTCCCTTCCCCTTTGTTGACACCATATTTTACAGAAATATGTTTTCAGTAAACAATCATAATTCCATTAGATTGTTATTGCATACTTAAAAAGAAATATTTTCCTGACTTACTCATCTGAGCATGTCAATTTGGAAAATTTTTAGAATATTCAGATTTAATCAAGATCCCTTAAAATCAAAAAAAAATCAGTTCTTTGTAGTCACCACTAAATTGGTGACTCTTGATGTTGCAAGGGACAAAGGAAGTGCCTACAGTTAAATAAAACAATTTAGATTAAATCTGCACCGTTGCAGTCTCTTGACTATTGTAGGAAATGGTTTTACTGCTACTGTCATTTTTTTCAGTGACAATATGAAGTGCAGTTCAGTGCAATTTATCCTGTTCTGTACAAACTAAAAAACAACCTCTGAGCCAGGAGACACTGGCTTAGGCCTTGACTCCATGGTATATTTCTTACATTATTTTAGTTGGATTATTTAGGGTCAGCTCGACAAAATTTCAGGTTATAATTTACATTCTCAAGACCAAATTGCTATTGCTTTCAATAAGAATCCAGGAATCTATAGGGAACTTTTTGACAACATACTTCACTGTTGAAAAGATTTGTTTTATCACCAGTTAAGTGAATTCTTATCACAGATTTTTTTCTAAGTCCATGACGGAGTTTCTGGTCAGAGGAAAAACTGGAGGCAAAACCAGACCAATTTTTAATCATAACAGTTTCTCATATATTTGAGCAAAGTGCAGGTCCTCTTCCTATATTGATCTCTTGTCATGTGAATATTTAGCAGTATCAAAATCTGAAAAAGTTTTCTGAAACTATACTCTTCATTTTCATATAACACTAGTAATCAGTATATTTATTTTCCCTCATTTTGCTTCTGCTGTTTAGTTGGACTAAGTACTTGAGGAGTTTAAATAGGGCCTTTTCCCACTTGTTACTTTAACTTACTCTCATAGAAATAATTGTCTCTTCTATCACTTACTGTTTCCCTTTGATATGTCCCAGCTTTGTTCACTTCAAAGAAAAAGACATTTTAAGCTAAATGTTATTTAATGAAACTATGTGGCTTAATGAAACAAAGACACAATCTGATAAATTCATCAGAAGCTTTCTCCAAGTCAGAGGAATCATATACTTGTCTTGTTATTTCTGCTAGGAAGAATTCTCCTACATCATTTTGTATGACCTTGACAAGCTTTTAAATCCAAGCAAATCAACTAAGAAAAAATGATGTTTTGCTGCAGTTTTTGCATGAGTTTTCCTTTACTACAGGTAGCTGTTACTTGTTACTATATTTTTTTCCTAAGCACTCCTGTGCCTAGACAGCAGATTCTTTTATCCCAGATCAGGCAAATAGAAAATGAAATTAAAAATCATTAGCCTTAAAAATGTATAGGGTTTGCATTAAGTTTTTACCAATACTACTGGAACGGGTGAAGCCTGTTCTCATTAATTACTCCTTTTAGACCTAATTGATTCACTGTTTCTCTCTGGTTTTTGATTTCAATAGAACTTCCAATGTAAACTACTGTTCAGTGTGAGGAAAACAAATTACATTCAAGGAGAACTTTTAATATTTTCATCATTACTTTTATTATTGTCCTTTTCACATTTAGCCAAAGAAATATATGTATAAAACCCCTGAAACATACCTAACCCTTTAGTAGCAAACAATAAATACACTGTGTACTGTACATAACCGAAATTTGTGTCATGGGTAGCATCTTTGATATTAACAATGCAGAATTTTCTAAGTGAAGAGAAGCCTAATTGCCTATGCTGGTTTTGGCTTAGATAAAGTCAAATTTCTTCCTAGTACCTTGCATTCGACTGTGTTTTGTATTTGTGATGGAAATAGAATTTATAATATTGAAATGTTTTTGTTATTTCTGAGCAGGGCTTACAAACTAAGACCTTTTCTGCCTCTCATCCTGCCCCAGGGAGGAGGCTGGGGATGCACAGCTAGGACAGCCAATACCAGTGATATTCCACACCATACAGTGTCGTGATTATGAACTCCTTGTTTTACCTTGCCTGTGTGCACAGATTTTGCTTTACTTATTAAACTACCTCGATCCATAAGCTTTCTCACTTTTTCTCTCCCAATTCTCTGTGGCTGTGTGGATCTGAGTTGATGGCTGGGATTAAACCATGATATTGTCTGAATTTCCTAAATTGAAATCACAGAATCACACAATGGCTGCCATGTGGAAGTGATCCTGTCCAATCCCTTGCTAAAGTAGGGCTGTCAAGAGCCAGTCACGCAGGACCATCCCAAACTGCTTTTGGTTTTTCCACCTCCAAGGAGGAAACATCACAAGTCCTCCAAGCAATCTGTGCCAATTTGTGGTCACTCTCATAGTAAAAAAGTGTTTCCTGATGTTCAGAGGGAATCTCCTATTTTCAGTTTGTGCCCATTGTCTTGTTTTCTGTCACTAAAACCAGTTAAGAGCCTGGGTATATCTTCTTTTCACACTCTCTTCAGACGTTTATAAACATTGCTAAGTACTCCCCTGAGCCTTCTATACCTGAAGCTGAACAGTCCCATCTCTCTCAGCCCTCCTTATTTGGGACATGCTCCAATCCCCTAATTACCCTTCTTGGACTCTCTTCTATTTTTTCATGTCTCTATTATGTGCCAAAAACTTATCTGTGTGTTTGAAGGATACATCTAAAACTGATTTTTTTTTCTCATATTTCCATAATATTAACTAAAGTTCCCCCTTTAATCAACATCCAAACATTTTTATGTAGGCACAGATTCTTAAGCATGACTTAGAAGTTGCAATGCCATAACAAAAACCTTCTTTTCAGATATCTTTCAAAATCAGATGCAATACCTGTTACTCTCAGGAATTGCAGAAATCTCTGAAACTTCATAATAGAAAAGAAAGAAAATAACTGCTTGTTCTTTTACGGCCCTATTAACCACTTTCTTTACCTACCAAATGAATAAAAAACCAAAAAGGAAAGTAACTACAGCAATTGGATTTCCCCTTAAATTGGAAAAAATAAGTTAAACATTGACAGAATTATAAAGAAACACCAATTTATAAAAGTAAGATTCCTTTCTGAGTCTTTGAACTCAAATGTCTGAATTTTCAGACAACTCCCATAGTCTCTATATTCTTCTTTGTTTATTTCACTTTCCCTTTGAAACAAGTGAGGAGAAAGGGAAACCTATAAGTAAGAAAGAAGAAAGACAAACTTCAAAAGATTTCCACTTCACAACATCTGAGTAAAAAAAAAAAACCTGAGGAAAAATCTGAAGAGTGTTTTGTGATGGTGGGGTTTTTTGTGTCTTTTGTTGTTTTTCTTGTTTAAATTCTAAAAGACATACTTATGTGTTTAAAATAGGAAGATGCATGAGGTAAAAGTTATAAGCCAATTATACATAATGCCAATTAATATAGCAATATATGCATGCATGACCATATGAGAAGCAAAGCTTTATTTTTGGCTGAGGAGGCAGTGGCCTGTTCACTGACATGGCTGAGAGCTCTGTTAGGAGAGCAGCCTGTCACTGTTTACCTCGATTTGATAAAGGCTTTCTGCTCTCTTGGGAAAGGTGCCTACCAGAGGAATGACTACAGCCACAAACACCAGGTGTGAATGTTTTCTTCCACCACCTGGAAGCTGGGAGGAGGCATGTCTGAGTGAATGGCTGATAAGGGCAGAAACGTCTGCTCTGAGGATTGCAAGGTGGGGTGGCTGTTTTGGCTTTCCTTCTATGCTTTCCCAAAACTTTCCCTATATTTTCCCATAGTAGAAACATATAAATGCTGAAGTGTGTGTAATAAAGATGGATCCTGCTAGAAGCAGCAGAGGTCTCTTTGTTTTTTTCCAAACTGCTGCAATGACATTTTGAAAGGTTTATACTTCTGACATTTGAAAAAACAGATAGGAGAAATGCTTACATTTTCTTGACTTTATCTATGAAATATATAGTATCTCTATTTAGAAATTAAGTCCAACATCTGTAAAACTTCATTTACAACATCTAACTTTTATAATATTGTTAAAATACAATGCACTTTGTGAAAAACATCTTCCAGTTGGTTTTATCATCTGGATAAATAGGAACAAAGAAAAATTTTTCCATTGCTTCTTTTTTCTGAGGTGTACTGATCATCAAATCTAATCTTATCCCTTAATTCAAAGACATTTTCTTCTACAAATAATACCACATATCGATCAGCTACTATGCCCCTAAGAAAGTTCTGATACTGAATTAAGTTAGGAAAATATATACATCCAGCTACATTATGTAAACTGTTAATGGTTATTCTAGAGCAAATGTTGGAGGGAAAAGATTTTTGTTTAATTTCCAGCACTTCAAAGCAGTAAAAGAAAACTCTTTTCCATTCTAAATAGCAGATCAGGTAATTTTCAGTTTCATTCTAAAACACGCTGTGGCTAACAGTAATATCTTACATAAAAAAACTTTATGAAATATATTTTTCTGAACCTCTGAAGCATTAAAAAATCTTTAAGAAAACATGGGCAGTGGACAATCACACTTTTGAACTAAATAGTGCAGGGAGTGAGGGAGAGGCAATCCTTGCCTACGGCTTGTGAGACAAGAGTGTATATACTATGTAATATATACTGATGCTAAAGAGAAATGGTCGAATGGTTCTAAAGCCCTCTGTGATATTCCCCTCAAATCCCACAAACTGAATGGAGATTCAAGCTCTAACTTTTTTCCCCTTAACATTTCCCTGCTGTTTCAATGATGTTCATTGTATTTTGTCACTGTGTATCTTGAAATATGGGTATCTCTACAGAGGAGGAAAATAACCTCTCAAACAAAGATCTCATTGCCTGGATAAGGAGAGAAAACAATTTATTTCAAAAGTATTAATCTCCTGAGAAGGCTGAAATTTAACTGAGAAACCTAAATTTCTCACATAATTTTTAGTGAAAAAAAATGTGTGAGATCCAAAGCTTTCATTATTTGTAAAACCTTTAAGAAACGAACTAAAATGAAGAGTTCTTTCATTTTGTTTCTGGTCTAATCTACAGCTCAGTTATAGAATCCATCAAGAGAGAACTATTTTTACTGTCTGCTTAAAAAATATGTTTGTTTTTCACTGACTCAAGTATTTAGCAGAACAAAATGTGAAATAATCTTACTTAATTTCCAAAGAGAAGGAGAAAATAAGACAAACAGGGACAGTCAAGAATTTGTTTAGTTATCTCTTCAGGGAATCCAGGACCTCAGAGTACACTTAAAAAGCTCTGAGCAGACATAACAAAGGAACCAGTTTAATTACAAATAATCAATCAATTTATTTCCCTCACAGGTAATAATTTTTGAACCATTATATTTGTATATAAGGGAACAATGCAAATGGGTGCCTTCTGCCCTTTATTCATAGTTCAGGTAGAAGTACATTCCTTTAATATGTGAAAAGCTGGAGGAGGTAATTCATTTTCCAGCCAAAGACAGTCCTACCAATTGTGATGTGATCAGTTACATTAATTGTTAAATGATAATATGAAGATCAAGGGAAGCATATTAATTTTCTAAGATAAGTGAGGGAATGGAAATACAGCTATGCTGCCTTAAAACATACCTCTGCCTAGTCTATGAAAATATACTTGGTTTTTGTTTGGGGATTTTCTTTTTAGTTGATTGGGGGTTTTCGTGCATGTGAGTTTGCTTAAGATACAAGAGTCTTTATTGAAGATATGATTACATAAGGCATCTAAAATATAAATTTTTGTCTGTTTCATAGGATCATTTCAAACAAAAACCTTCTGTTTTTCAAAGATTTGCATATTGAATGAAAAAGTCTGCTTGCTAGAATGTTTGCTCTCAAGTCAACTATTGATAATGTTCACAATGATATAAAACTCGAGAAACAAACATTTTGATGACAGAGTTATATTTTTGTTTCTTATTAGCTATCTTAGACTGCCTATTTTCATTGTCTTGTGCTTCATTCTTTTGATTTTGGACAGTTTTTGTTACCTGGATATCTACTAAATATAGGAGATGGATATCCATCTTTTCTTTACCCCTTTGGCACTCATATTGCTCACTTTGAAGTCTGACTACGACTTCACAAAGTCACAATGTTTATTGCTAGCAATCTCATAACTCCAGCATGGCTATTTGTTTGGTAAAGTACTTGATTAGTGCTTCTGTAAACTTATTTTCATTTTCAAGGCAATCTATTATCAATTAGATCCCGCATAATTCATTTATATGTCTCATGGGTCTCTGTCTTGGCTACACTTTGATCTCTGTTGTTGGTATATTTCAGCAATGCTGATCTTTATGTTTGAAGTATACAATTCCCTTGTGGACTGACAGAAAGACAAAGAATAAATTGTAGAGTTTAAGAATGTATACAGTTTCCCAGCCAGCATTTGAGACTGAATTATATGTTATTCCAAGCCTATCTTGTTAAGTAAATCTTATTGTGGTCACCTTTCAGCTGCTAAGATAGAACAGACAGGAAATATACTAGTCTTACTTCATAGACACTAAACATTATGACCAGCCATCAGATATCTTTCTTTATGTGACATTTTGTCTTCATGTTTTGTTTTTCTGCTCTAAATATAAGGAAACTTTAGTGGTGAATATTAGTTTTGCTGCCATGGTTGCTTCCCTTCTATAGAGCTCTCTACTATATCCTTTCCTTAGGAATTGAAAGACATTTAAAGCAAATTGCCTAAAGACAACTTTTGGAGTTTCACAATAAGCAAAAATCCTTCAAAAGGACTGCTATCAAATCAGGTTTCACTTAGGAAAGAAATCATGTTAAAATTAATTTTCTATCCATTAGCCTGACTCTTTAAATTAGCTTCTCATTAGTACAATTGTAAATTACTGAGAAGTGTTGAACAATTCAATTGTGGATCATGTATCCGTAATGATATCCATCTAGCAAGAGTTAGGAATTGAACTAAATGAACTGGGGACATCTGTTCCCAGGAAGCTTTTTGTCATTCTGTGATGCTTTACCTTTTTCATCACACTTCTTACTTCTTTCAAAATAATCATCTAAATTTAAAATAAAAGAAGAAAAAAGCATATTTAAGAAAAAAATCTTCTGGTGTGTTGAAGACAAACTCTCCTCCAAAGGCTGTTGGAATAGGAGGAATGATACATAAAGAAAAGTACCAACTGGTTTCACTTGAACACAAACAACAACAAAACAAATTCATTAATTTAATTTGATTCATAACCTGCAGTCAACAAATTAGAAGACATAGAATTCCTGTATGTTTTCCTACCATCCTGCCAAATAACCACACTCTCCTGTATACTGAAATTACCATTGATGGACCACCAGAACTTTTAGAATTAGAGACCATATAATTATTAAAGACATACCATTTACATTAAATTTGACCTTTCCAAAATTTAATTTACTTTGAGTTCATTGCTCATTGATTGTGCAGTACCCTTCTTTAGGTTGCACTTTGAGACAGAGGATGGTTTTATTTATTTATTTGTTTTCTGAAATTATTACCCTTTTTTTTTTTTTTCTGATATGATCTCAGTCCTCTCAAACATTAGTTTCCACCTATAGTAGTTTCATACTGGCATGTACTGAAAATCAAAAAAAAAACAAACCTACTTGGATTTTCCAAAATTACCGTGACTTTTTTCCCCGTTTCCTTATTATTTTTGTCAAAAAAACGGATCAGTGACTCTTTTCACTAGGCCCTCTTTCCTTCCAATGTCTACCTTTTAACTTTACAGATATGTCTTTTTCTGTTGATCCAAAGCACACTCAAATCTCTTGAAAACTTTCCCTTTTACTGCAGCAGAATGGATTAGAAGTCACTCCAGCAGTCTCAAGACTAGAGACCCACTGAATAATTCTTGTTGTAAAATATCTGCCAGAGGAGGCCAGATAAAACTTATCAAAATTGAAAAGGATGTTGTCTTCAACAGTGATCTGTCATTGCAACAGTGAACTTTATTGTGAAAAAGATCTCTTTAAAACAAAAATCCTGAAAACTTCTAGGTAAGTTTCGTTGACCACAATAATAAAAGGCTGAGGTTCTTTGATAAAAGAAAATTACTTCAAATTGACTAGGTCTAGGTTACTCAGTGACTGAATTAATGGAAGCCATTTCACCTTTCTTACCATCTTTATAACCATTAGTTCTTATTGAAAGACAATCATCATGATTGCTTAAGTATTTAAAATATTTTGTGTCAGACTGTATTCAAGCTTCAGGAATGATGCAGAACTTTGAAAATCTGTTATGTCAGATGCTAAGAGATGTACACATGTTTATATAGAGTGAATATCAGAGAAAGAAGCTGGGACAAGATAAAACCCAGTGCTGTTAGAGAGAAACAACAGGACAAGGTGTGTTGGGTTTGGCTGGGATCATTTCCTTCACAGTAGCTTGTATGTGGCTATACTTGGGATTTATGCCAGAAACAGTGTTGATAATATAGATAATATAATATTGCTGAGCAGCACTTTTACAGCATCAAGGTGTTTTCTGCTTCTCCTGTCATCCCACCTGTGAGGAGGCTGTGGGTGCACAAGTAGTTGGGAAGGGACATAGCGGGACCTGCTGCCTCCAACTGACTCAGGAGATATTCCCTGCCATGTGCCATCATGTTCAGCATGCAAAGTGGAGGGAGAAGGAGGAAGGAGGACACAATTGGAGTGATGACAGTTGTCTTCCCAAGTCACACTTGGGAATAATGGAGCCCTGCTCTCCTGGGGATGGCTGAACACCTGTCTTCTTACGGGAAACCATGAATCAATTCCTTGTTTCACTTTGCTTTCCCCATTAAACTGTCTTTGCTTCAACCTATGAATTTCCTTTCACTCTTCTGATTCTTTTCCCCATCCCACTGGTGTGAGAGTAAGCAAGCAGTTGACTGGGACACAGTTTCCAGATGAGGTTAAACCATAACACAAGGATACAGCTGAACTCCAAGCAAAGTATGAAGGGAAGTGGCATAGACAGAATGCAGATATTCAGGAGTAGGTCTAGATCTGGACAGTTCAAGTAAAAAAACCCAGAGACTGATCCTACATCAGAAGAAAAAATGTGTTGTAGAGCAACACCTAGAATCAGGTTTAAAGGCTATCAGGTCCCCTGAGTTCTTGGAAGGAGTCAGTAGCTTCTGCCTTGTCGAGGTCGGCTGTGTGTGATAACAGTGCCAGTGGCTCTATTGCTGGGGCACAGCTAAACTCTGTCCTCATGGCAACACTAATGACCATCCTTGCACAAGGAAGAAAAGACTCCCAGACCCTTCTTCTAAACATAGTGAAGAAATAAATATTTTTGAAGACAAAATAGGGTGATTCCTTTACTAATTTCTATTGCATTACTTTCCCAATCAAACCATAGTCAAGAAAAAGTCGGTTTCATTTCAATTGTTGTATCTCTTTCTAAAGAATTCTAATACAATATTTATGCCAAGTGTTTACTAAATAAAAAAATCTATTTATAAAACCATTGTACATGCTAGAAACTCTTACAGAAATTTTTAAAACTACAACAATTCTTATGACAGATGGGATAACTCTACGGAGCAAAAAAGATGATTCTGAGTTAGAAATACAGGATTACATCAAAACAAATTAATTCCTGGCAGATAGAAGATGACTGAGAAAAATGCCCTGGAACTGGGAGAATATCCAAGTACTTCTGACTAGGCTCCCATCAAAAAGATTTTTTATTAAAAAACTCCATAAAGAAAAAAATTCTTTTATTGCTATTCTTTCATATAATCTAGAGAAAGTTTTTGTGTGCTGCATGTTTCTATCTTCTGGCAAGTTCTGTTAATTTATTCTTCACTCATCTACTGATGGGTAGCTTGCCAATATCTTGATTTGATCCTGAAGTTGTACTGGTTCCATTTGATTCAACATCAAATTCTTAGCCCTAAATCTTAAACTATATTAAGTAATAGTGACATGACAGCTAGAACAATATCACAATTTACTCTTACAGTCTGTGCATGAGAGAGGGTTGGCCACTGTTTTGGAGCTATTCAGCACAGAATTCATCCAAATGGGGGTTCAGTATCATGTCAGAGCCAAATTAATGTTCAAATGCAATTAGAGAGCCAGCCCTATGGTATATATGCAGTAGTAATAAAGAGAGGAGACTTTGGGAAGGTTATTCAGACCATGAGCTTTAAAAAAGTGATATGGTTTCATTGCTACAGGTGAATTTCTTCTACAGGAAGTAGACCTCTGCATAGATGTGTTTCACTGCATCCAGGGTTTCAGGTTCCCTCAATTTCCAGATCCAAGGGCTGAGTGCAGTATGCTGTTCCTCTCTGGTCTGCACAGATGGGTTCCTTCTCAGCTTGCAAAAGATTGATGTAAATACGGAGCTGGAAAATGGGTAGGAATTTCTCTTGGCTCTTTTGGTTTCTACCCAAACACAGAACCTAGTTACAAACGTGCATCCTTAACTCTTGTGGCTGGAGTCAGGTAGTGGGAGCAGTTCCCTCTCCCTGTATTTCCCAGTGTTACTCTATACATAAGAATCTTACAAAACTACAGTCAGCAGTGGGACAGAAGAGAGAATAGAAAAAGCAAAAGTGAAAGAGTGGTAGACTGATATAAAAGATTAAAAAGTGAAAGGGGGAAAAAAAGGTTATATAAAAGCAATCACTCAGCATGTCCCACAAGCAAACTGATGCCCAGCTAGTGACTGGGAAACAGCTACTTCAGAAAAAAACTACTTTTATTTTTGATTTTGACATTACATGATATGGAGTATCCCTTTTTTTAAATTTTACGTACAAGACTCAAGACTGGCATCCAGTAGTGTTATGAAGGCAGTCTGATTTCAGAAGTTCTGTATTATGATAAGTTTTTTGTTCTCTTTGTTCACTTTCATCATATTGGTATAACAAAAATGGGGGAAGCCTTATATATAGTTACAATGAAAAGGTGAGAATTCAAAGATTGAAGAACTTGAAATAGTACAGAAGTTATAAAGAGAACAGACAAGCAAGCAAACAAAAATAAAAGGACAAGTTTTGGGAAGTCATAAGCATCCTGAATTTTGGAAATTAAAATCAAATTCATGTAGAAGTACATAAATCCTTAAAAATGCAGAAAATTATGTATTCAAAAGCTGAAGATCTTCCCTAGTTTTTTTTTTCTCCAAAAAACTGACAGTTGAACCGATCAAAATTTATTCCTATGTATTTCTTCATATATTGTGGAGGAACTGAATAGGTGACTTGTGGAATCTTGGCTCTATCCTTTGAGGACACAAACTATCTCCCCCCCAAAACAAGTTTATAATTAGCTTTTAAAGTATTATGTAAACCAGATGTAACTGATATATTGTTACAAAATTCCCCTTTACAAATCATGCATTATAAGTATTGGTTTACTATTACTACATTTACTTTCAGTAAAAAATACTTGAAATATTCTTTCTCATTTTCAAGCTGGGTTCTTTGCAAGATCACTTTCACAGCCCCATATCAAGTATTGAACTCTATCCCAGCCAAATCTAGCACAATCAGAAAGTCTGTAAATCTAATAGGATGGGATTTGCTAACAGGTGATGGACTGGGAGCTGTATTCAACCTGGCATCCAAGACAGCTGAGCCTGAGCCCCACAGCAA
The DNA here is from genome assembly GCA_013398075.1 of Notiomystis cincta. NCBI lineage: Eukaryota > Metazoa > Chordata > Aves > Passeriformes > Notiomystidae > Notiomystis > Notiomystis cincta. The sequence goes on from VZRX01010027.1 coordinate 192,928, forward strand.
GACCCAGAGTAAGTGATGAGTGACAGCAGTGGGACACTCCCTGATGCAAGGCATAGAACCCCCCACCTGTTGATGTGACTGTTACCTAGAAAAGTTGGTTGCTTGTCTGGTCTCAAATTCAAGATGCTCTAAAGAGCTTGCTGAGGCTTGTCTAGACCTGTGTTTATTCTTCCCTGCTGTCTTCCATATAGGCATTGTGAGGAAACAATTTAATTTTTATTTATGCCTCAATATTTATATGGATTTTAATTACTGTAGGGGCTGCACACATGCTGGGAGCCTTAACACATGCCACTTGGAGGAGGCAGCTGGGGCACGTGAGGGGAGAGAAGACCACCAAAGCAGACAAGCCATTTAGAAAATGGAGGGAGGCTCTGTCTCTGGGGGCACTTTTCCTGACAGCCAATCAGGGGAATATCATTCTAGGGAACATTTAAACTAAGTGAGTCATAAAAGTATAGAATGGTTTGCATTGGAAGGAGCCTTAAAAATAATTTCATTCCAACCTGTTGCCATGGAGAGAGTAACCAACCTGGTCCTGAGCATACACAGGTCCATGAGCCCTGATGGGATGCACTCACAACTCTTGGGGAAGCTGGCTGATATTTTGAGGTCTCTCTCAGTTATTCATTAAAAATCACACAGATTATGGTAGGTTCCAAAGGGCTGGAAGAAAACACGTTTTTTCATTCTTTTCTTCAAGAAGGACAAGAACAAAGGTCTGGTCAATTACATCTTAATCCCTTAATCCATTAAGTAATGCAGCTAATAGTCCTAGAAATCATGTCCAAGCTGACCAAGGACAAGAAGGTTACAGGGCATATTTAAGCATGGGTTTATAAAGGAGAAATCATGCCTGACCAACCTCACAACCTTCTTCAAAGGAATGGTTCAGAGAAGGAGAGAAGTGGAGGATATATCTTATTTTTCCTTATTTTTGATGTTGGCTTTCATAGCATTCTACCAACTAAAATTATTAATAATAGTCGGATAAATAAACATGTCGTTAAAAATACGTGAAAACAGATTGTAAACTGTCTGAAATGCATGCCTACAGGAATCTAACTAGCAGCATGAAGCCAACCTGAAGATCAGTCACTACTGGTGTACGCCAGGGGCTGATTCTTGGACCATTATTATTTAATTTCTTTTTAGTGACCCTCAAAAAATTTGCTGATGATAAAACCTGGGAGTTTGATGGCTGATACACCAGACAATTGGCATGTCATTCAGAGGGGCCTCAACAGAGTGGAGAAATGGGCTAACAGGAACCTCATGAAGTTCAACAAAGGAGGTGAAGAGTCCTGCACCTGCACAGTACAGACTAAGGGTCAACAAGCAGGAAAAGAGCTTGTCAGGAATAGGCCTGGACATGAGCCTGACCAGCAAGGTGCCTTTGACACAAAGGTCAGCAGCCTCCTGGGCCACAGCAGAAGTGCTACTGGCAGGTCATGGCAGATGATTCCTTCTCTCCACTCAGCATGAGTGAGACATATCTAGAGTGCTGTGTCCTGTGCTGAGCTTCCCAGCATAATCAAGACATGCTCAAGCAGTCCAGAAGGGGCAGAAAGATGACAAAAGGACTAGAGTAACTTACATTCAAGGAAAGGCTGAGCTGGGACTGCTTAGCCTGGAAAAGTCTCAGGGGGATTTTATCAGTATGTATAAATAGCTGATGAGAGAGAATGAAGAAGAGTGGACCAGAATCCTCTCAGCAGTGCCCAGTGACAGGACAAGAGTCAATTTAAACTGAAAAAAGAAATTTTATTTAGAGGTAAGGCCCAAATTTGTACTGTGTGGATGGTCAAATCCTGAAACAGGTTGCCTGAAGAAGTTGTGGACTCTCCATCTTTGGTGTTATTGAAAACTTGACTGGAGAAAGACCTGAATTCATCCTGTTTGAGCAGGGAAGTTGGCTTTCCAGAGGTGCCTCCTAGCCTCAAAGATTCTGTGATTTTATGAAAATTCATAGGAAAGTTTTGAAATTGCTGTTCTTTTGTATTTTATGCACTTCCATTATTTCTCATGAAATTTAGATTGTTCATAGTAGGCCTGCAGTGGCAATTCATTTAACCTGCCAAGTAAATGCATTCCAAATTCAGGAACATTAAAAGCTGCACTGCAAAGTAATAAGGGCTTATTCTGCCTGACCTCCCTCAAGATCTCTAACATAGAACCAGATCATAAATATGCACAGCATAGCAGATGTCAAGCCTCATGAATACATATAAATATTCATCAGCTTATGGAATTTTTAGCTATCCACTCAGAGTTTTTACGTTTGAATAACACCAAGTTGGACAGAAGTGTTCATCTGTCCAAGAGTGGGAAGGCTCTACAGAAGAATCTGGAGGCTGAATCTATGGGCCAAGGCCAATTGTGTGAGGCTCAACAAGGCAAAATGTTGGGTCCTGCACTTGGATCACAACAATTCCATGCAGCACTACAGGCTGGGGAAAGAGTGTCTGGAAAGCTTCCTGGTGGTAAAGGACCTGGGGACGTTGGTCAACAGCAGCTGAACATGAGCCACCACTGAGCACAGGTGGCCAAGAACGCCAGTGGCATTCTGGCCTGTATCAAACATAGTGTGGTCAGCAGGACCAGGGAAGTGATTGTCCCTCTGTACTAGGCACTGGTGAGGCTGGACCTTGAATCCTATGTTTAGCTGTGAGGCCCTCTCTAGAGGAAGGACATAGAGGTGTTGGAGTGTGTCCAAACAAGGGCAAAAAAAGGTGTGGAATGGTCTGGAGCACAAGTCTTATGAGGAGAGTCTGAAGGAACTGGGGTTGTTTAGCCTGGAGAAGAGGCCCAGGGGAGACTCCACGGGATACTCCAAGCCTGGAAGTGTTCAAGGTGAGTCTGGATGGAATTCGGAGCGACCTGGTTTGGTGAAAGGGGTCCCTATCTGTGGCAAGGTGTTGGAACTAGATGATGTTTAAGGTCCCTTCCAACCCAGGCCGTTCTAAGATTCTATGATATCACTCTCTATAACTTCCTGAAAGGAGGTTGTAGTCCAGTGTGTGGTGATCCCTTCTCCCAGTGAACAAACAATAGGACCAAAGGAAATGGCCTCAAGTTTTGCCAGGGGAGATTTAGATTAAATATTAGGAAGAATTTCTTCACAGAAAGAGATGTCAAGCATTGGAACAGGGTACCCAAGGAAGTGGTTGTGCCACCATTCCTGAAATATTTCAAAGATATGTAGATGTGGCACCTAGAGATATGGTTTAGTGGAGGATTTGGCAGTGTTACGTTAATGGCTGGAATTGGATGTTTGTTTCATGTTTGAAAA
>VZRX01010027.1:196406-211819 GCA_013398075.1 Notiomystis cincta
TCTCAGCAGTGCCCAGTGACAGGACAAGAGTCAATTTAAACTGAAAAAAGAAATTTTATTTAGAGGTAAGGCCCAAATTTGTACTGTGTGGATGGTCAAATCCTGAAACAGGTTGCCTGAAGAAGTTGTGGACTCTCCATCTTTGGTGTTATTGAAAACTTGACTGGAGAAAGACCTGAATTCATCCTGTTTGAGCAGGGAAGTTGGCTTTCCAGAGGTGCCTCCTAGCCTCAAAGATTCTGTGATTTTATGAAAATTCATAGGAAAGTTTTGAAATTGCTGTTCTTTTGTATTTTATGCACTTCCATTATTTCTCATGAAATTTAGATTGTTCATAGTAGGCCTGCAGTGGCAATTCATTTAACCTGCCAAGTAAATGCATTCCAAATTCAGGAACATTAAAAGCTGCACTGCAAAGTAATAAGGGCTTATTCTGCCTGACCTCCCTCAAGATCTCTAACATAGAACCAGATCATAAATATGCACAGCATAGCAGATGTCAAGCCTCATGAATACATATAAATATTCATCAGCTTATGGAATTTTTAGCTATCCACTCAGAGTTTTTACGTTTGAATAACACCAAGTTGGACAGAAGTGTTCATCTGTCCAAGAGTGGGAAGGCTCTACAGAAGAATCTGGAGGCTGAATCTATGGGCCAAGGCCAATTGTGTGAGGCTCAACAAGGCAAAATGTTGGGTCCTGCACTTGGATCACAACAATTCCATGCAGAACTACAGGCTGGGGAAAGAGTGTCTGGAAAGCTTCCTGGTGGTAAAGGACCTGGGGACGTTGGTCAACAGCAGCTGAACATGAGCCACCACTGAGCACAGGTGGCCAAGAACGCCAGTGGCATTCTGGCCTGTATCAAACATAGTGTGGTCAGCAGGACCAGGGAAGTGATTGTCCCTCTGTACTAGGCACTGGTGAGGCTGGACCTTGAATCCTATGTTTAGCTGTGAGGCCCTCTCTAGAGGAAGGACATAGAGGTGTTGGAGTGTGTCCAAACAAGGGCAAAAAAAGGTGTGGAATGGTCTGGAGCACAAGTCTTATGAGGAGAGTCTGAAGGAACTGGGGTTGTTTAGCCTGGAGAAGAGGCCCAGGGGAGACTCCACGGGATACTCCAAGCCTGGAAGTGTTCAAGGTGAGTCTGGATGGAATTCGGAGCGACCTGGTTTGGTGAAAGGGGTCCCTATCTGTGGCAAGGTGTTGGAACTAGATGATGTTTAAGGTCCCTTCCAACCCAGGCCGTTCTAAGATTCTATGATATCACTCTCTATAACTTCCTGAAAGGAGGTTGTAGTCCAGTGTGTGGTGATCCCTTCTCCCAGTGAACAAACAATAGGACCAAAGGAAATGGCCTCAAGTTTTGCCAGGGGAGATTTAGATTAAATATTAGGAAGAATTTCTTCACAGAAAGAGATGTCAAGCATTGGAACAGGGTACCCAAGGAAGTGGTTGTGCCACCATTCCTGAAATATTTCAAAGATATGTAGATGTGGCACCTAGAGATATGGTTTAGTGGAGGATTTGGCAGTGTTACGTTAATGGCTGGAATTGGATGTTTGTTTCATGTTTGAAAAAGAAGTTTAAGACTTTTAAGATGCTAGGCTAAGCCAAGAGTCAGCATTCCTAAAATCTGTTCCTGCATCAATTACAATAGTGAATACAGAACTGAAAATAAGCAAAACAGAGTCATAGCCCATATTTACAAAGTAGATAATTTCTGATTACTTTAGAGTCTGAGATTTTATCTAGGAACTCAGATTTGTGCCCAGAACTTAAAGCTATCTGGCTGCATTGGGTTTGCATGGCAAGGTTTTCGTGATGGGGGTGCAATAGGGGTGTTTTCTCTGAGAAAGGGCTGGAGGCTTCCTCTATATCTGACTGAGGCAATGCCAGCTGGCATCCATGCACATGATAACTTAAGTCCAGGGGAAAATGGTTATTGCACACAAGCAACTACAGCAGAGAATGAGAATGTCTGAGAGAAACAGCTCTGCAAACACCAAGGTCAGTGAGGAAGGAGGGAGAGGAGGTGCCCTAGATGCCAGAGCAGAGATTCCCCTGCAGTCTGTGTTGAAGACCATGGTGAGGCAGCTGTGCCCCTGCAGACCATGGAGGTCCATGGTGGAGAAGAGATCCACCTGCAGCCCCTGGAGGAGCCACACACACAGGTGGATGCCCAAAGGAGGCTGTGACCTCATGGGCACCCTGCACTGGAACAGGCTTGTGGTACATTCTCCAAACTCATGGGGAGAAGAGCCCACACTGGAGCAGGTTTGCTAGCAGGACTTGTGATCCTGTGGAGGACCCATGCTGGAGCAGCCTGCTCCTGAAGGACCCTGTGGAAAGGGATCCATGCTGGAGCAGTTTGTGAAGAACTGCAGCCTGTGGGAAAGAAGTTGCAAAAGTTCATGAAGAACTGTGTTCCATGCAAGGGCCCCCAAGTTGGAGCAGAGAAGGAGTGTGAGCAGTCCTCTCTGTGATAAGGAAGGGCACCAGAGACTGTGTAATAAACAAGGGGACAATAACTCCCGTTCCCCATCCCTCTGCACTGCTCATGAGGGGGGAGAATTGTGAGTACAGTTAAGCTTGAGATATGAAGGAGGGGTGGGGGGAATTTGAGTTTAAGATTTTCTTTTACTTGTCATCCAACTCTGATTTGATTGGTAATAAATTAATTTAATTTTCCCAAATCTGATCTGTTTTGGCCATGATGCTAATTGCTGAGGTATCTCTCCCTATTCTTATCTCAATCCATAAGAATTTTGATGTATTTTTATTATCCTGACCAGCCAAGGAGAGAGAGTGATAGAGTGAAAACTCTATCTGTACACTCAGAAGCCATGACACACCTCCCAAACTATCTTTTTTTCAGGTTCTAAGATACATGTGGAAAAAGTTCTAATTAGCCTGTCTCGTGTCTAATGTCTTGGGAACATAAAGACCAATTATTTTCTTGCCTATTCAGGCAGCTGGCTGACTGTGTCTCTGCCTTTGTGTGCATTAACAAATTCACATTAAATATTGTGTGAAACATAAGGTAACTCTGATATATTTCATGGTCTCTGGCCTGCACGAGCCTTCTGCAGAAACCAACAGGAGATTATTACACATTCATCGGTAGAAAGTCTCTTTCTCGGCCCTCTGTAAATTTTAAGGGATTTTCTGTCCCAGTAGTTCCATTTTATATAACTTGTGCTGTGAGTTCTCAGGCTTCGAAAGGACTGACCTCATAGGCAATGTGTACTTTGTTAGCTACAGGGTCTTAGTTCAACCCTGTCCAGACATCAGAGTGAGTCTCAGAACACTCAGATATTCATCACCATTGCATCAATATAAATCAATTGTATCTCTCCACTGATTTACGTACTCTTTTCAAAATATTTTATTTTAGACATTTCCTCATAGTTCTGTGCACAAAGTAATCAATATCTTTATGAGAAATATCCCAAAGAAATGGAAGGAGTATTTATGTGTGTAGTACTGAAAAATCTCTTCCACTTATAGACAAAAGCTAATAGATGGGGCTCTACAGGAAAGAATTTTTACTTAAACTTTGCCTGCAACTTGAAGCAACCCTCTAATAACAAACTTAGTGCTTTCTCAGAATGAGAAAGCTTCTAGATCACAATTACTTTAGGAGATGTCCAGCAGCATTTAATCTCATTCTTCCAAAGGGTTTGGAAATATGCCTATTATTCAGAAAACAGATATTCTCAGAGAAAAAACAATAATCTATTTATTCATCCTGAAGCAATGAAATGTCTGAGCACAAAGAAATGTATCATTGCTGCTGTATGACTAGCATGTTAAAAGGATTTTGGAGGGGAATATGTCAGTGCATATCATATTTTTAAGTGATATATGTCAGCTGCAGAATATATTTAAGGGTTCAGTGGCACCAACAGAACCAAATCTAATGCTGGAGGACAGAGAAGGGACACAGATTTTTACTGTAGGCAACATTATGAGGATGACGATTTTAGATTAGACTTAAAAATGACCCATTTAGCAGAAGACTTTTACATAAGGAAATTCTTGATGTGCTTAAACCAAAGAATAACTTAGACACACAGGAGATCTGTTTCATTTGGGATCTGAAACCTATTCCCACCACTGAAAAATTAATCAAGACATTTTCTTTTTCTCTGAAATACTTATTATGTATTGACACTCATTTGTGTGCTATCAGTAAAGTAGAGTTAATGTTCATCTGACATATATTCATCTCATAGGCCTCTACCTCACCTTGTAAATGGAGTTCATATTCTGACTGGAATATACAATTAAAGAACATTTCTGCAAAATTATTAAATTCTTTCTGATTTTAATATAGAAAACAAACTCTAAAGAATGAAAAATACACTGTATAATCAGTATTTTCAGATGATTTCCAAATTGCTAAAATGAACAAATGTATTTTGTAGACAAATTTTAAATGTCATTTTAAAACAAAAATTGAAAATAGAAAAAGTGGTACATACATGAGAATGTACTGAGGTAATTTTCTTTTACCTAGCATTTGCAAGTCTTTTATACAACGTATAAGACATTTTATTCTATGTTAATAGTGAAAATTTGTGAGTAAACAGAATTTGAATTGCTGGAGGATCGTTAAGAAGTCTAGAGAATAATAAAAAAATATCCCCCAGACTGTGAATTACGAAAACCTCTATTTGTTTCTATTGTTCATCTGCAGCTCAAGGCCCTGGTCTTCATCTCTGAGGAGCGCCACTGTTAACAGCATCCAGGTGGATTTTACACAGCTGACCATAGTCCAGTCAGGACTGCCCTCCTGCCACTTTTCCACACTGTAGTACACCTTTCCAATCTGGCTACAAGAATATATGTGAAACACTTTATTAGTCACGATAAACAGCTTCCACTGTTGTTCACACAATCAGTTCCTACACAAAGCAGTCAGGTCCTTCAGGTATAATTTGCCCTTGGTAAATCTATGCTGGCTCTTCCCATCAATCTTTGGTTTTGTCCAGCAGTTATGAGGAATGCACCTCACTCAAAAGAGAGAAGCAACAACATGTTTTATTGAGGGAACAAATACACCTGGTGTGCAGTACAGATGCAATTCAGAGAGAGCTCTAATGAATAAATATTACCCTCAGGAGGGCTTCATCCTGATTCTATTTATAGTATGAAAGAGTTGGCTATTAAACACTATAAACAGATGTCTTTATTTTAGCTTTTGTATCTTATTTTATACTTTAGCTAACTTGTATTTTTGGGCTTTGAAACCAACTTTCAAAATCTTTTTCTGAGGCATGTTCACTTCCTTGTGTGTGAGCCAGGATCTCTTCAGCTCACAGATTTATTCCAGGGCATGACTTCTTTGACTCATTAATCAATCCAATCCAAAGTATGGCTATGGGTCAAGTGTATCCATCACAAGCCTCTAGTGACCCTATTTCAAAGTCCTTCTCAATAGCTTAAGAAGCCTGTTAGCAAATGCAGTATTTCTCCTCCCATCAGGTGTATCCTACCTCTCCCCAGTAATCCTAGTTCCTCAGAGAGAGACCTATAGTCAGAAAAGCCAAAGTGTGGTTTGGAATATCATGCAACCAACCAGACACTGACTCACTGGATCCATCAGCTCATATGTAAGTCCTTCCCTCTGATGGAATTGAGATGTTCCTTGAGCTGTCATGTTGCATGCCTTACAGCCTACAAACTCTCTTGAGAGTATCACTGATGTCAATGTAGATGAGCAATAAGGCATAAAATGGAATTCAAATGAACCTCAGCAATTTCTCTTCATCGTCCCAAACTGAGCTCCTGACAAACCATAAACTTCACAATACAGAAAATCTGGGAGACAAATGCTGATCTGCTACTATCACTTGCTACTTCCACTTGGTGACAGTACGTGGATCAACCTGAGCTGGTACAACTGTCTTGTCCAAAACTTCTTCCCTATAAAACATCATAGCCCTATACCTGTTTTGAAAGTGCACATCAGGAAGTGAAGAGAGAAATATCTTTCTTTTTGCCAGAAATCTCAACACTCTGTGACGCCCATTCTAGGAGACTGAGCCCTCTCCATTTGTTTAGATGTCCATCCTGTCCAGTGTGACACATTCTCCTGGGAGAAGCACTAGCACAGCCCATAGCCTGAGACCAAGGCAGTTGCTGCAGCCAGGCCAGAGACTGTCTGTTGTGACACAGGACTGCCATAGTCATGCCCTCTTCCATCAGTCCCCCCCGAGCCTCAGCTACCACCTCTGCTTTGTTCCCTTTCTCACAAGCCATTAAGGGCTTAGTCTTAGTCTTAGTCTTTGGCAGACAGGTTTGCTGAACTTAGTATATCTGACTAAACCAAGAACTACTTTAAAATTTTATGTTGGATGCTTCATTTTTGGCCTTCATATGTGCTTGTTGTGGGTTGACCTTGGCTGGCTGCCAGTTGCTCACCAAGTAGTCTCCCTCCACCTAAAGGACAGAGGGAGAAAATATGACAAAAGGCTTATGGATAGAAATAAGGACAGAGAGATTACTTTCCAAGTAATACCACAGGCAAAACAATCTCAGCTTGGGGAAACTAATTTAATTTATTGACATTTATTTGTAAGAAAGTAAGAAATAAAAAAAATACTAAAAGACTTTCCCATCAACTCTCCCTTCCTCTCAACTTCCCTCGTAACTCTTCTACCTCTTCCCCACCTGAACAATGCATGGAGGTGGAGAATGGAGACACTTTGTCTCTGCAGCTCTTTTCTTTTCACATTCTTCCCCCACTCCAGGGCAGGGTATTTCCCATTGAATGCTGATACTCACAAACCTCCAAAATGGGCTCTTCCCATGGCCTACAGATCTTCAGGAACTGCTCCAGTGTGGGTCCTTTCCACAAGGTACAATGCTTCAGGAATGGACTGCTCCAGCATGAGTCCCCCACAGGAAAGGTTTCTTGACAAAACCCTGCTGGTTATGGACTACTTTCCATGGGCAACAATTCCCAGGAGCCTTCTCCAGGGTGGGTTTCCACAGGGCCACAGGGAACATATTCCCTTTGTTATGTGGGGTCCTTCATGGTCTTCAGGGTGAGTATTTGCTCCTCCTCAGTTCTCCACGCACTGCAGGGCAAGCTCTGCCCTGGCCTCTGGAGCACCTCCTCCTCCCCACTTCCTCACTGACATTTGCATCTTTAGGGCTGTGTCACACGTTTTTACTCCTCTCTCACAGATGTTGCAGTATTTTTTCACTATTTCTTAAATGTGTTATCACAGAGGCACTACCAACACCATTGATTTCTTCAGCTTTGGACAGCAATGGATCTGTCTTGGAGTCAACTGAAACAATCTTTGTCCAATGTGGGAGCAGCTTCTCTCATCTTCTGACAGAAACAAATCTGTAGCCCCTCTGCTACCAAACCCCTGCCAGGTAAACCCAATACAGCGTAAAATACTCTGGTATCTTTCAGATACCACATATGGACTAGTGCAATCTTGTTTACCTCAGCATAAGGAGTTGAAATGAGAAAAATAGATGGTAACAAAATAATAATCTTACCTGAAATGAAATAAGCCCACTGTACAGGACAGTGAACATGTCAGCCATTGGTGGTTTTTATTGGCTGTGGATTCTATGCACACTGCCTTAGTGTACCAAGGAGAAACACTAGCACTGTGAGATGTTCTCTAAAGTTACAAAAGCTGCAAACACAAGAAAATTCTGCAAACAGCACTAAAACTGCCAGATGTAGAGCAGATGAGAAACAAGATGCATAAACTAGGAAAAACTTGAAAGGCTTAATATCTTTAAAGTAGCTTGGCATTCAATACCAGAAGTTTAATACTTCACACACACCTATAGAAAAGTATGTCAAAATGAATTTTTTTATTTCTTGTTTTCCATATGGACAGGAAAAAACCACTCTGCCTAAGATACTGTTATCAAACATAATAATACAGTTGCTCTCCTAAACAACTGGAGAAGATGAAAGGCTTGGAAGAATAACTTTTGCTATATATTGGTAAAAGTTCCAGAAGGGTAGGGAGGGAAAGTTCACCATTATGACATTTGTCTTCCCAAACAGCTGTTATGCATCACAGAGCCCTGCTTTTGTGGAGATGGCTTAACATGTGCTTATTGATAGGAAGTTGTGAAGGAATTCTATTTTGCTTTCCTTATACACAGAACTTTTTTATAATTTACTAAACTGTTTTTACCCAAACCCACAAATTCTCTCACTTCTGCCCTTCCAATTGTCCCCTCCAACTCCCTGAGGTGGGAGTGAGTAGTAGCTTCACTGCTCTGTGAAGCTTAGCTGCCTGCTGGGGTTGACCCACGACCCTGCATTTGGTTGGCTGCATTAAGCTTTGAAAATTTGGAATGCTCATATCTTGCACAGACAAGAACAGAGACTGACTTTCCTCCAGGTTCTCAGTAGGATAAGATACAAACAGCTATCTACATTACACACAAAGAAAACAATTTTATATTAATTATGACAAATTTTCTGCATTCAAAGATGGGAATATCCCGTATAAATGTAATTATCACAGTGACTCCTATTATGAATGATGTATTTTTCCTTATGAAGATGATTACATGGAACAACATATTGTTGCATATTAGGAACTCTTGCAAAACCTTGCAGAATAGTTTCCTTCTCATCTCTCTCTATTATTTTTTGTTCTGTTTCAAAATGCTACAAGAGGTACATTCCCAATTTTATGGCATTAGCTTTTGAAGTAGAGTGATGCATGTGGAGGTTATGGAGTAAAAATTTGTCCAGACCATGAGACTTTAACAAAAAAGGAATTTATATTTTCTTAGACTTCTCAAGTGTTTAGAATCACCATTTTGATTTCTTCTATTCCTTATGCAACANGTGGGTTTCCACAGGGCCACAGGGAACATATTCCCTTTGTTATGTGGGGTCCTTCATGGTCTTCAGGGTGAGTATTTGCTCCTCCTCAGTTCTCCACGCACTGCAGGGCAAGCTCTGCCCTGGCCTCTGGAGCACCTCCTCCTCCCCACTTCCTCACTGACATTTGCATCTTTAGGGCTGTGTCACACGTTTTTACTCCTCTCTCACAGATGTTGCAGTATTTTTTCACTATTTCTTAAATGTGTTATCACAGAGGCACTACCAACACCATTGATTTCTTCAGCTTTGGACAGCAATGGATCTGTCTTGGAGTCAACTGAAACAATCTTTGTCCAATGTGGGAGCAGCTTCTCTCATCTTCTGACAGAAACAAATCTGTAGCCCCTCTGCTACCAAACCCCTGCCAGGTAAACCCAATACAGCGTCAAATACTCTGGTATCTTTCAGATACCACATATGGACTAGTGCTATCTTGTTTACCTCAGCATAAGGAGTTGAAATGAGAAAAATAGATGGTAACAAAATAATAATCTTACCTGAAATGAAATAAGCCCACTGTACAGGACAGTGAACATGTCAGCCATTGGTGGTTTTTATTGGCTGTGGATTCTATGCACACTGCCTTAGTGTACCAAGGAGAAACACTAGCACTGTGAGATGTTCTCTAAAGTTACAAAAGCTGCAAACACAAGAAAATTCTGCAAACAGCACTAAAACTGCCAGATGTAGAGCAGATGAGAAACAAGATGCATAAACTAGGAAAAACTTGAAAGGCTTAATATCTTTAAAGTAGCTTGGCATTCAATACCAGAAGTTTAATACTTCACACACACCTATAGAAAAGTATGTCAAAATGAATTTTTTTATTTCTTGTTTTCCATATGGACAGGAAAAAACCACTCTGCCTAAGATACTGTTATCAAACATAATAATACAGTTGCTCTCCTAAACAACTGGAGAAGATGAAAGGCTTGGAAGAATAACTTTTGCTATATATTGGTAAAAGTTCCAGAAGGGTAGGGAGGGAAAGTTCACCATTATGACATTTGTCTTCCCAAACAGCTGTTATGCATCACAGAGCCCTGCTTTTGTGGAGATGGCTTAACATGTGCTTATTGATAGGAAGTTGTGAAGGAATTCTATTTTGCTTTCCTTATACACAGAACTTTTTTATAATTTACTAAACTGTTTTTACCCAAACCCACAAATTCTCTCACTTCTGCCCTTCCAATTGTCCCCTCCAACTCCCTGAGGTGGGAGTGAGTAGTAGCTTCACTGCTCTGTGAAGCTTAGCTGCCTGCTGGGGTTGACCCACGACCCTGCATTTGGTTGGCTGCATTAAGCTTTGAAAATTTGGAATGCTCATATCTTGCACAGACAAGAACAGAGACTGACTTTCCTCCAGGTTCTCAGTAGGATAAGATACAAACAGCTATCTACATTACACACAAAGAAAACAATTTTATATTAATTATGACAAATTTTCTGCATTCAAAGATGGGAATATCCCGTATAAATGTAATTATCACAGTGACTCCTATTATGAATGATGTATTTTTCCTTATGAAGATGATTACATGGAACAACATATTGTTGCATATTAGGAACTCTTGCAAAACCTTGCAGAATAGTTTCCTTCTCATCTCTCTCTATTATTTTTTGTTCTGTTTCAAAATGCTACAAGAGGTACATTCCCAATTTTATGGCATTAGCTTTTGAAGTAGAGTGATGCATGTGGAGGTTATGGAGTAAAAATTTGTCCAGACCATGAGACTTTAACAAAAAAGGAATTTATATTTTCTTAGACTTCTCAAGTGTTTAGAATCACCATTTTGATTTCTTCTATTCCTTATGCAACAACATTTTTCTCAAGTACAGCCTATTATATTGTCTATTTTGCTACCAGAGGAACTCTAATAAGAAACACATTACAATCTAACATTGTATAGGAACAAGGAATTGATAATTTACGTAAAATTTAAATAATTTATGGTTTTAAAATCAACATAAAGACCATATGGAGTTTTAATAACAAGGAAAACAATCAATTCAAATACCATAAAAATTTTTTCATGTAGAAATGGGAGTTATCTACCCATTTAATTATTAGGCTATGTATAGACAATACTGTCATTTTAAACAAAGGGAGACAGTAAAAGTATAGAAACTTCATATTATAAAGAGCTAAATAATTGTTATTTAGTAATGAAGGTTTAAGTTTTTAATTAAGAAATTAAATTGCTTTTTAAAATTAACTATATTTTAAAATACACAGCAGAAATCAATGCAGATTTCTGTCTTCAGACTGTCTTCAGATTACAGATTCTTCAGCTCTGCTTTGCTGTGGTACCTATGGGGCTCCTCTAGAATTAAATAAAGCACCATTCTCTGAATGACCTTCAACAGAAGGATAGTGAAATACCGTACCTATTTCACAAAAACGCCTATTACACAGCACTAGCATATTATTTACACCAGAGCTTGCTAACCTACATTTCCTTCCGCACCTTTTTTAAAAATAAAGGCTTCTTTATTAAAAAAGCATTTCACTGCAGCACTGTTATAGTATGATTTCTATTCTTGTTGCACTACATACTTCTTGAGAAAGAAGAATATGTTAAATGGATTCTGAAATGTGACTTTTTTCCCAGTTGCCATTTAATTACTTCTCATATCTGTATATATTTTCATTTTACTTAATTCACTCTAAAACTGACATTCAATGACAGGATTTCTAGATAAATGAATATATCTAATCTGTAATGATGAATTTCATGCTAGTATCAAAAGCATTTAGAGAAAGACATTCAAATAGTAAGAAAGAACCAGGAGAGAATTTTGGGTTATCTTATTATCAAAGACTGTTAACTAGTAGGTTCAATCTTATTCAGGTTTAAGTACGAACTTTGGGAACTTCTGAGTTTTAGGAAGTCACACTTATCTTTATGGAGGAAGTCATTCTGCCTAGATAAGAGAAAAAAGAAGTTGAGAATCCAGACAGGTCTCAGCTGATTGGAAGCTGGCAATAATGTCCTGATTTTCAAGAGGATGAGGAGGACCACAAAAACTACAAGCCTGTTAGTCTCATTTCAGTGCCTGGAAAATTAATGGAGAAGATAATTCTGTGAGGTAGTAGAAAGACAATGCAGTCAGTGGTCACAGCTGGCTTCATGAGAAATAAGTCCTGCTTATCAAACCTGATTTCCTTTTATGACAAGGTAACCACTAAGTCGATCAAGGGAAGCCAGTTGATGCAATATTTTTGGATTTAAGTAAAGCTTTTGATACTGTTTCTCACAGTCTCCTTCTGGACAAAATGTCCAGCACACAGCTGGATAAATACATCACGTGATGGGTGAGCAACTGGTTGATGGGTCGGGCACAAAGAGTTGCAGTGAGTGAGAAAACCTCAGACTGTCCTGTCACTAGTGGGGTTCTGCACAGCCCCATACTCAGAACAGTTCCCTTCAACATCTTCATTAATGACCTGGATGCAAGACTCAAAAGAATTCTAAGTTTGTTGATGACACCAAAACCAGAGGAGCTGTTTTTAAGGGCAGAGAGGCCCTGCAGAGAGACCTCAACAAATCAGAGGCGTGGGCAATCACCAACCCCATGAAGTTTAACGAGAGAAAGTTCTGAATTCTGCACCTGGCATGGGGCAAATCTGGATGTACAGACAGACTGGGAAGTGAGAGACTGGAGAGCAGTGCCATGGAAAGGATCCTGGGGCTCCTGGTCAATGGCAAGTTGACCATGAGCCAGCAGTGCCCTGGCAGCCAGGAGGGCCAACCATGTCCTGGGGGGCATCAGGCCCAGCATCACCAGCTGGGCAAGAGAAGGGATTGTCCTGATCTGCTCTGAGCTGGGGCAGCCTCACCTCAAGTGCTGGGAGCAGTTTTGGGTGTCATGAGAAAAGACAGAAATAAAACCATTAGAGAGTGTCCAAAGGTGGGCAACAAAGCTGGTGAAGGGCCTTGAGGGGAAGCTGTGTGAGGGGAGGCTGAGGTCACTTGGACTGTTCAGCCTGGAGAAGAGGAGACTGAGGAGAGACCTCAGTGCAGTTGCAACTTTCTTGTGAAGGGAAGAGGAGGGGCAGGCACTGATCTCTCTCTGTGGTGAGCAGGGACAGGACTTGAGGGAATGGCCTGAAGTTGTGTCAGGGGAGGTCTAGGCTGGATATTGGAAAGAGGTTCTTCACCCATGCAAAACTACATGAAAATGTGATTGTACTTTGTGTAGAATGGAATATTTTTTGATCTGGAATTGGTTGTAAAAGGGAAATAAAAAACTCTGTAAAGAAATACATTATTTCTCAAATAATTAGTTTTTGACAAAGATAGGGAAATTCAAAATTAAACACTGATATTCCTGGATAAAATATGCAACTTTTTTTCTCCCAATTTAAATATTAGTCAAGGCAAGCAGTGCTGAGAGTTTAACACCTTAAAGAAATTTACTGCTCTGTTTTTGGCTCTTCCCTGAGAAAAGCCTTTCAGATTCTGATTACTTTATGACTTCATAATGGGAAATGATGCAAAAATTCTCAACTTGTGACTTCTCTCAGGAATGCTAATGGGTCAAGTGTTGGCCTTGCCTTTTATTTGGAGAGAAAATTTTCTAGAAAAGATAGATATATAATTTTATATCTTAAATGAAACATATCATCTAACTTCTACCATCAGCAATCAAATTATAAAATGAGAAGTGAGTTGAATGACTGGATGTAGATTCTTGTTTTAATCACTTGATTCACAGAAAAACATCCAAATTTTCATGATGATATGATTCAGCTGTAGACATTAGATTAAGATAGTTCCTTAAAAATAAAAAAGTGTTTCAAAACAAAAAATGTGATCTTTGCCCATGAAAAAGATCTTTAATTTTGTAAAAAACCTGACAAATGTAATTTTAAATGACTTGTAAAAGGTTACAGAACAAAAAGAAAATAAGATCACGGCATAAGTCATTGTTCCAAGCTCTCAGAAACCATAACTTCTACATATAATGTTTTTTCTCTTTGATTTAAAAGAAAAAAACAGGAAATCGTGAAGGGCAGGTCAGCTCTGTTAAAGACAGAGAGGGAAATAAATTTGATCAAACAGACATTTCTGTTGAACGGAAAGTTTCTCTCTGAGAAACTTACTTTAAAATGTCCAGGAGAAATCAATATGTAGCTGGAGGTATTTAAAATTAAGGAGAACTAAAAAAATGTAGTTGACATGGGGAAAGAAAATCTGCAAGTCTGGAGGTGGATGGCAAAAAAAGCCCCTTACAAAAAGAGTAAATAATCAAAAAAATTTCTTTTTGAGATGATGACCAGCAAATCAAATAATTCACATAAATTCAAATACTACAATATCAGGTTAAATTACGGTACATAGTTATAATTTATTATTTTATAACATGGTTAAAAAATATGAGATTTTTTTTTAAAAATGCCTGCAAGGATAGTCAAAATGAAAACAGTTAGGAGAAGAAGACTTAAAAGAATTGAAGATTGCTTGAGGAAGCTCAAGTTAAAAAAGAGTTTAATGTAATGATCATAATTTGAAATATTTTGCTTAAATTGATTGCTTATTCTAAAGAGAAATCATATGCCTAGCTTTCATATTGAAATTTAGCAAGATTTGCAATAAAAATAACTAATTCAGAAAGTTACTTTGATCAGTTCAAATCAGTAATCAAGTATGAACTGTGAATTAAATCAGAAATAAGTTTTAAATTAAGAAAAAAGTATATCTGTTTACTGTGTAAATATCCGTATAAAATAGAATTCAAAATAAGTCAAACTTTATTATTAAAAATAAAAGATTCTGTCTAATTCAAAATTAGACAGATGATACTGAATAATAACCTAGCAGAAAAATCCTCTTTTCTCAGCAACTCCTGTTATGATCAGATTATTGAGAGATGCCTCTGCCTGAATCAAGGTGCAAAGGAGGCCATATGTCGAAATCAATAATATGGATTTTATTTAACAGTAAATGTGAGGTATAGAGATAGAAATAAATAAGAAAGAGACAGGGACAGGGAGGGGAGAGATAGAGAGAGAGGAGATTAAGCAGAAGATAGTTCCCACATGTGGACCCTTGGCCCTCCTTCTCCCCGGGCTTCTCAGTGGTGGAGCTCCGAGTGGATCTTCTGGGGAACCACCTTTATACAGTCCACGCTCTGGATATCCACGGGGTGGTCACAGGTGCAGTTCCCATAATTTTGGGTAATCTTTGTGTGATCGGTGATATGTTTAGCAGATGCTTTCTTTCCAACAGTTTGCCACAGTGGGAATTTTTGTCCAGATATGCTAACCAGGATGTACTAACCAGATCTTACCTCCACTAGGTCTGAAAAAAGCTCCTTCCTGGCATAAATTTCTCCTGTCTGTGATTATTTTAAGTTGCTGATTAAAATCTTATGGTGTCTTATCTTATGGAAACTTCTTTCAGTGGCATTCACAGTGCTTTGAGGCAAGCAGCTGTATTCTCTAAGTCCTTATAGCTCCACTCAGAACATTTATGTTAATTTACACCAAAATGTACATTGTCAGCAGCCAAAAAAAAAA
>VZRX01010027.1:211911-275004 GCA_013398075.1 Notiomystis cincta
TTTTTTTTTTTTTAAACTTGCCTATTAATTAATAAAGCAAGAACTTGCATGCAGTATACACAGATTTTGGTCATACAATGAAGTTTAATTTAGAAGAAAGATCTCAGAAATTAATATCACATTTTAATTTCTTGATAAGGAATTTTTAATAAAAGGAACTGTTGTGAAAAATAGTAAGTTATTGCTTTTGTTTTGCAAGGATGTCATGATGAGGAACAAGGAGAACTTATCTTAAGGCACAGCCTTATTTAATATGCTCATTTATGTTCTGAAAGATTTACAGGACACTGCATGAATATGATTCATAGGTGATGGTATAATAAAAGGTAGAACACTTACAAGAAAGATAAATTAACAGTTCCAGAGAGATTAGACATATGACCACAGATTTCTTATGTAAGTAGAATCAAGTACAAAGTATCAAACTAATGCACTTCACACTTCACAAAATTAAAGAAACTATAAATTATTTAAGAAATTATTTAAGAATGTAGAAGGGATATTCTGGCAGTAATTTTAAGGATTTAAGAACAAAAGACATTAACAAAAAAATATCAACAATGAGATCTACATTCCCTGGTGACATGATAGAAATTCCATCACTTGAAACATTTCAGAATAGCCTAGGAAGAATAGTAATGAATATATAATAAAGGAAAATTAGTAATAGTGAGGTAGAATTACTTAAAATTACTTTTTTTTTTTAAAGCTCAGATTGAAATGACTGTGTATTACTGATATGAAAACCAATTAACTGAATAATTTGTAGGTACTTCCTTTTCACTTTCATCTACATCTGTTCTACCACTAGTCAGTATAATACCTACTTTGGTAGACATATACTTTATTAGTATATATAGTGTAAAAATAAAAGGCACTTATTCAGTCAGTACTTCACTGAAATCTTATTTTCTGTCTTCTGTCAATTAACTACTGACATTTACTACTTTTAAACAAGATGGCTCAAAATTTTCAATCTGTCATTTATCTACAGATATGTAAGATGTCAAAATCTCAATATGGCATCATTAAAATGTGAACTTTTACTCTTATCAGAAACCCACTATTGCATAACATCTTGAAAGCTTGGAATTTTGTTAAACATACAGAACCACAGCTTGTCAGAATCACCAACTACCACCTGGGACATAAAGAAGAAAAAAAAAAGAAAAGAAAACTTTTAAAATGTAAATTTTACTTCTACTCAGAAGTTCTTTTCTGATGATGTCTTGATGATTTTAACTTCGAATATAAAATTTGCTTAGCACTTTCAATTGAAAATAAAAGTTCTTATTAAATACATTGAGTTTTTGTGGCCATGAAAAGTTTCTGTTGGGCTGAATAATTAATATGTTGCTTATTTTAAGATTGTAAATACATCAGGAAAGCTTTTCTCCATATCAGAAAATCAATCAACTTGCCAAACGTGAACCATAATAGACTTAAAGTTCAAAAGTTTTAGAAACAATTTTTTGAAAGGACTGAAACATATCACAGCAATATTAGCACAAGAAGGTGAAGGGAAAAGGAAAGATCAAAACACTAGGACTGCCCCCAGTTACTGTAATGCAGCATGAAAACAGCATCAAAAATCTCATCAAAAGGTTGCTAAATATGTCTTTGTTGTCACTGAACAATTGGCAAAAAGAATACTTTTCCTGACGTGGAATTTCTGCGTGGGAAGTAATATTTGTTTATTCTTATAAAGTGAAAACATCACATTATTTTAAACAGTATCTTATTATTTTAAAAATATTTTATATGTAGCAAGTATTATATGATTTAAAATTTTAGTGAGTAAAGTGATGAATTGGATTTTCAAGTGAGCACTTTAAGTTGCATAAACTCAGCACATTGGCTGTCTATAATACTGCTAGCCCTTTGTTCATGATATAGAAATATATGGAATTGCACTGAAGAACGGATTTTTTAGCAGGTACAGTATACGGTGGTTTTGTTCTGAAAAATATTTGGAAAAGTAAGAACATGCATTTGATATCAAAACATTAAATATTGAGAACTAATAGGAGTTCAGTAAAACAAAAATCTATTCTTCTTTTTTTTTCATTTCATAATGAAACAAAAACTCTCACAAAACCCCTTTACTTGACTGAGATATTTTATTTTTGAAAGTCAGCCTATATAAACAGGTTGCTCAGGATGTTATACTCTCTTTTTTATTTAACAGTGACATCCAAAGGAATGTGAAGAAGAAAATACATGGTTTAAAATTCTGATGTTGATTTATAGTCACTACCCCTGCTGCCTGCGTGTAGGAGACCAGAGGAGTGGTTGACTGGCTCAAGACAGTCAGGTGGGAAGTGGGTGGGGGATCAGGTGGGATGAGCATCTTCTCACACTCTCTTGTGCAGTGAGACGTGATGGGGGCCCACACTGGGGCCTTCAGCTGTGTAGGACCACCCTAAGCCCCAAAGTGGTGCCAGGAGTTTTCTGGCATTGTGTAAAGAGCAAGCACAAGACTTGGGCACCACAATTAGCATAGGCCAGCCTGGGGGGCCTGGAACTGGTAAAAGGTCAGCAAGATGAGTGCAGTGTGATGTGCTCCATGCCCTGGGTTTGAAAGCTGCTGAGAGCACACTGGTTCCTAGGGTAGTGGTTATCTACTGTCTCTTTTTCTTTCTCTTCTTCTGCATTCTTCTCCCTGAAATATATTGTAATTCTGACTAAAAAGTCTAGTCGAAGTCATGCCAAGTGTATTATTATACCTGGATATTCTAAAGTTTGCAAGCAGAAGTTGTTTGTTATTGGATCTGCTTTTTTTGTCTCATGCACCTCTCAGAGTATATCCATCTACCTTTCCCTAAACCTGTCAAGTGGGATGGTCCATTGCAGTGAATTATCATTAACTGCATAACTTTTAGCAAATACAAAGTTCAGACAGCAAAAGATATCCAAAAGAGATGTATAGTTAGAAATAAAGAGGAGTTATGGTGTTCCAGGGTCCCTGAACCAGTGAAACTTACTGGTGCTTCCTCTCTCAGATGTCCTTCCCACTCTGCCCAGGATCCAATTTCAGCCCCATGGGACACCTAAGTGCTGTCTCAGAGATGCCACAGGAGGGCCAGCCTCCATCTCCTCTCACCCCTGCCAAGCCTGGCCATGAGACCTGGTGATCACCACCCTCTCAGGAACTTAGCTATGATATCAACTCTGCGGAGAGTTATGTCCTCTGCACTCACATGATGTCAACACAGACAAAGCTCACACAAAATTATGCAGCCATCCAGGTCTCTGTGGGCCATAGCCTTTAACAAGTAATGGATGGCAGGAGTGAGAACAGCTGTGTGACTTGTGACCACGTGATGATCTGATCAGCCTGCTGACAGAGCTACAGGACAAGGAGAAATGTTAAGGAGCAGCAGGGAGTCTAAGAAAAAGACAGCTTGGTGAAACCATTTTCTGCCTCCCCTGAGACAGAAGAAGGAAAAATCACCAGAAAAAAAGGCCAAGATAAAGAGGATCCTATATCATCTCCCCAAGAAGCAGAAAGCTGTAGCTTAAAGGATAGGAATGAATGGAAGTCCACTCTTAGGGCAACAGGCAAATCCTAAGTCAAACTCTAAGTTAAAGCATCAATAAAAGAGATGTTTAAATGTATCCATGAAAAAAATAATCCCACTCATGTAAAGCATCCATAGAAGGACCTTATATCAGAACAGAATCTTTCAAAGAGTTCTTTTATCTTGACAAGTGGCTGAATTCAAGTGGATGAGACAAGATGTATATTGCAAATAACCTTGCAAATGAAATCTGACAGTTCATTTATCTGTCACTCCTGATAATTTTATAAGTTTATTATGAATATTCAGTGTCACAGTTGCAATTTATAACAATCACAGACAAAGAATAGAACCAAAAGGAAAAGTACTTTACTTCCCAGATATTTGAATGAGACTAAAACACAGAATAAAAATAAAGGTTTTTCTTAGAGCATGTGTTCCAAGCTAGTGCTCTTTTACTTAGAAAAATACATCTTTTAACTAGATTGATAAACAGTTTAAGAGTCATCAATATTTATGGACACAGTTATGTTGATATTGAAGAGTGTAGATGTCATTTAGCAGTCATTCATAGCATCCAGCCATACAGAAATTACATTTTTAGACTATAGGAACAAATGCAAATAATGCATGTATTTTCTATGACACAATCTAATCAAAGATGATTAGATAATTGTTGAAGGGCTCTCAGTTAATCATATGGTTTATATGTCTTACATCCAGTATCAGTGATTTCTAATATAGTGGGATTTTTTCTAATATTGCACAGCAGGAAAGAAAAAAAAGGAGTGGTGTACTTGTACATCACCAAATATCTGAGACCTTATTTGGATTAATGTTGTGCTTTGTTAAAATTCATGTTTAAAGAGTCACTTCAGCTCTGATGTAGTAGTGTTGCTCTTTCTCATGTTGTGGCACCCAAATTGCACACAAGACTCAAGGTGAGGCTGCCCCAGCTCAGAGCAGAGCAGGACAATCCCCTCCCTTGCCCAGCTGGTGATGCTGGGCCTGATGCCCACCAGGACATGGTTGGCCCTCTTGGCTGCCAGGGCACTGGTGACTCCTGTTCAACTTGCCATTGATCAGGACCCCCATTTCACTTTCCACAGCACTGCTTTCCAGCATTTCATTCCCTAAATTTATAGACACAGCCGGGATTGCTCTATTCCAGGTGTAGAATCCAGCACCTTCCCTTGTTAAACTTCAAGTGCCTGATGATTGTCCAGGTCTCCAGTTTGTTAAGGTCTCTCTGCAGGATCTCTCTGACCTTGAGGAAGTGCTGTCAACAAACTTACTTGGTAGTCTTCTGAGTCCTGCATCCAGGTCATTAATGAAGGTGTTGAAGAGAACGGGTCCAAGGATGGAACCCTGTGGAAGCCCACAGGTGACCAGCCAGCCTGATGTTATCCCATTTACTATAACTCTTTGTGCCCAACCTGTGATCCATTTGTTCACCCATCACATAATATGTCACATTTTGTCCAGAAGGACACTGTGAGAAACAGTGTCAAAAGATTTGCTGAATTCCAAAAAGATTACATCAACTGGCTTCCTTAGATCAACTAGGTGGGTTAACCTGTTATACATGGAAACCATGTTTCATAAGCACAGTGAAGAAATAAATCATTAAGAAATTCCTAATCTTCATCTGAGTTACAAGTTTCTTCTCTAAACCAATAATCTTTAACATCCCCTGGCTTTCTAAAAATATTAGTTCAAATTACCCCTTGAGTCTACAGTACAACTCAGTGTCAAGCCCTTGGGTATACCAGTAGCTCCCACAGCTCCTGAGGCATAGCTTCATCCCCAAAACTGCACATGAACAAAGATATTACAATTAAATTAAACCAACTCAGACAAGAGTCAAGGTAGCCAAATGAATTGAAAGTTGACAAAGGTCTGAGGTAAAGCGAAGATGTCAAGTTTGCCAAGCAAGGTCTGAATTTAGGATCAGGGAGGTGTATGGCCAGGCAAAAGCACCCAGAAATGAAGTTCAAGCAGTGGTCAGGGCCTGAGGGTAAGGGTCTGAGGAGGGAAGAAGTCTCAGATGATTCTAACCTCTCCTGAAAGAAGAAATGCAATAGGTCTGGCTTTGACCACTGGCAGCAAAACAGCTCAGACTGTGAGTTAAAGCTGATGTAGAGCCTCCTGCATACAGAGTCACACTGTTGTCAAAAATCCTGCAAATTCTTGTAAGAAGAATCTTACTAGTTTCTTGAAAACCATTGTTCTGTCTCACTGGTGAACCAAATCTTCTTTTGTCTCACACTAAGCCATCAGAAAAATTTCACAGAAACACAGAATATTCTGGGTTGGAAGGGAACCATAAGGATCATTTAATCCAACTCCTGTGTTTGCACAAGCCAGCCTCAAGAGTCACACAATGTCACCGAGAGTATTCCTGAGCTCTGTCAGACTTGGTGCTGTGACACTTCCCTGGTTAGACTGTTCCTCTGCCCAATGAACCTCTGAGGAAGAACCTTTTTCTAATATCTAAACCAAATCTCCCCGACATATCTTCATGCCATTCCCACAAGTTCTGTCACTTGTCACCAGAGAGAAGAGATCAGTACCTGGTCCCTTGTTCCTCCTCACAAGGAAGTTTTAGACTGCAAAGAGGTTACCGCTCAGCCTCCTGGAGATACTGAGTGACCTCAGCCACTCCTCATATGGCTTCCCTTCAAAGCCCTTCACCATCTTTGTTATCCTCCTTTATACACCTTCTAATAGTTTAATATTTCCCTTATACTGTGGTGCCCAAAACTGCCCACAATATTCAAGGTGAGGCTGCACCAGTGCTATCCCTTCTAACCTCTCTCATCTCTTCAGACTGAACATTTGCTAACAGAAAATTGGTGAACCAGAAAGAGTTTTGGAAATTCCCAACATATAATCAGGTTCTTTTAGAAGGGTGTCTGCATGAGTATTCAACTACTATGAAAGAATCTTGAGAATAATGCAATTCTGGTGGTTTGTAAAAACAATACCTTATGAGTAACTACCCTGGAATTACAGTTAGTTCGTGAATGAATAAAAATGTATTAATATAGAACCATTGTTAAAATTCTGATATGTACATTAATAAAACAAAGGCTTCTCAGGAAAAAAAGTCTTTTGGTGCTAATAATATTAAAAATAGAAAGTAGACTATTGTAAGTAACCAAGGCACATTGTAATTTTGGAAGAATATGATACAGACATATTGCTATTATTTCCCCAATTTACTGGGAGAGAGCATTATTTTTTTAAAAATAGTGATATTGCAATTATTTAAATATATAGTAAACCAATCTTCTTTCATAGTCATAGTTTAACCACAGATGGCATCTAAGTACAACACAGCCACTTGCTCACTCCCCACCCAGCTGGGGTCAAGAAGAGCATCCAAAGGCTAAAAGTGAGAAAACTCATGGATTGAGATAAAGACACCTTAATAGTGAAAGCAAAAGCCACACACAAGCACATAGAAACAAAGAATTCATTCATCACTTCCCATGGGCAGGCAGATGTTCAGTCCCCCCCAAAAAGTGGGGCTCCCTCACATGTAATGGTGAGGTGGGAAGACAAACACAGTCAATTGAATGTCCTCCCCATCCCTTTCCTCTTTCCTCCCCTAGCTTTAAGTATTGAGCCTGACATCACATGGCATGGTACATGCCCTGGATCATTTGGGATCAGCTGTGCCAGCTGTGTCCCCTCCTGAGTCCTTGTGCACCCCCAGCCTTCTCACTGGTGGTGCAAGAAGAAGAGAAGGCCTGGGTTCTGTGAAGCACTGCTCAACAATATCAGACACATTCCTATATTAGCAACACTGCTTTCAGCACACATCAAAACACAGCCCCATGCCAGCTATGGTGAAGAAAATTACCTCCACCCCAGCCAAAACTATTTCAACTTTGTTTTTATATAGTAATGAACAATGCTTCCTCTAAAAAAAGTATGCTTCCTTTAAAAAAAAATCCTCTTATTTTTTTAGTTTGTTTTTTTTTTTTTCCCCAACATATTTAAGAGTAAATTTTTTTCATGTGTTATTATTTGCAAGTTTCCACTCAGGCATTGTAGAAATGTGACTGCTACATTTAAATATCTAATACGAGCTAATGACTCCTCTGTGATTTTCTTTGTCTTGATTCTCATTATCTCATTATGTTTTCAAAGATGTATTATAAATCAGCAAATTGCAAATGCATATTTTTGGTAATGTTGACTTCCATTTAATAAATGCCTATTGCTGTCATTACATAAAAATATGTCCAATCATTATGGTGTAAAAATATGAGGAATTATAATAAGTGAAGATAAAACATTTCCTTTTGTACAGCTTTGAAAATCTTTCCCTTACTATGGAAAATTTTCCTTTCCAGCTTGAAAATAAAGGGCACACCCCAGTCCATAAGCATATATATGTAGAAAACTATTTTTCACTCACTCCTCTGCTTTTGCCTTTGACAGAAATGGAAGGATGGAACATGGTCTAGAGTAAGAGACACAGAAATTCCTTTTACAAGATACTTGTTCTTAAGAACAGATAAATAGACTAAATAAGACAAGAATTTTTGTGTTCCAAACAAAATCTCTCTTAAAAGGTCAGATTATTTTTAAATGTATGATTTTAAAGAAATATATAAAGAAATACATCCAGTACAGATTCCTCTTTCTTTTTTATTTTATTCAAATTAACTAAATCTTTTGTTAGAATGCCATTTATCAAAAAATCTAGTGCACAAGAAAGGAATCAGAATGACTCTGCTGAAACAGTAGGTCAATTAGCTCACATCCAGGACTAGCCAGCATTATATACCAAGGCTCACTTGCACCAAAACCACTATTGACAGTGCCTCACACATATACAGCTTTATGCTTTTCTGTCTTTTCTCTCTAAACATCCAAGGAATTTTCTTCATAAACCACTGGAAGTTTCCTTCAGCTTCTACAGATTATGTTGCAGATTAGATGCCACTTTCTGGATGTGTGGTATGTTAATTGTTGGTGTCTCAATTCAGCTACTAATCTTATTTGTCAAAGTGTCTGTTTACACCAGAAATTAAGAATTAATTATGATCTATATATGTTAACATATCTACATCCTCAAACAAAACTAAGAAACATGATACTCATTAATGTTTTTTTAGCTTGAAACACAATCTCTCAAATGAACTGAATGTCATTTCTGGTTTGTGAGTGATTTAACAGATTGCCTTGAAATGTTTTTATTGAGCTGATTAGAATCTCAAAGATTTCTCAAGTGAACATTATTTAAGTTTTCAGTGACAAGCTGAAAGCTTTCAGGTCGTATTTTATCACAGAATCAACACAAATTAAGTTGAAATACAGTAACTGAACAAAGCACAAAGTTTTATCTCTGAAACTTTGGTGTCACATACACAGTAACATCATTTAATTTAAATAAATTATTGTTTTTGCAATGTGCTGGAGCAGGACATTCACAGAGATGAGCATTGCCTAACAACACAGAATCTGCGTGATGTTGAAGCATTCAATAATTTTTACTTACTCATGCAAGTTTTATGCAAATGTAAGATTTGGAAAGCAGTCTGTATACTTTCCCTCTGACAGTGACTTTGTTATCTGTGCACCTTAAAAAATAACAGTTTCAGTCCAAACACAATCAAAGTCTTCATGAGCACAGCTTTCAGTAGAATTATATTTTATTCCTAATTAAATTGACTTGAAAATGTTTTATTCCCAAGGTCTTTCTATTCAATGATAAGTTCTGTATCAGCTAAGATCCCAAATGAAGGTTTAGGTTGTCATAAATAACAATGATCTATCAAACTGAATATCTTCATCATTACTGATATATTACACAGCATGTTTTAAACAATGAAGCATTCTGACTGAGGAAATCTGCTGTCTAATTAATAATTGCATGGAAAGCAAACATTTCTATGGCACAAAAACACTGTAAGGTGTAATAGCAAACTGAACCTCAGTTTCATTAAGATCAGTCAGGTTGCTCAAAGTCAGAACTTAAGTCAGGTACTACTATAAAACAATCATTTGGGTGTTGTTTTATGAAAGTGAGAGCCCACAGATTCATTAACATGTGTACAAATATTCACACATAAATATACATACATACAAGTAGAGTGCAGTAGATAATTAAAGATGTGTTTAAAAGCACACAGTCAGATATATAATTTTATTTCCATAACAGTTTTTCTGTATTGACCTAGAGCAATCAAGAAGCCAATTTACTTTTATTCTATTTAGCTTTAAACCGAACAATTTTTTGTTCCAAATTATTTGAAGGACAAATAGCATTATATTTTCCAACTCAGCCAAAATAATTTCTCTAAATGCAGTTTCAAATTACATTTGGATTTTTAAAGGTTTCTAGATACCTTTAGAACAACATTTATCTAAACAAAATAGAAAGAATATTAAATAAAATCTGAAGCTGTTAGGTGACTACTTCTTTGTTAAATTAGAATTTTTGCTGTAAATACGACCCTTTTCATTCACTTTCTATTGTCATGTTACTTATACTTCAGTACAAAATATGCTGTTAAGAAAGTCAGAAGAAAACTAATTTGTAATCTATTTGTATGTATGAACATTTTTTTCCCTTAATACCAGGTCATTCCAAAAGAAAATTTAATACAGACAGACTTGATTTTGTGTGAATATTAGTTTGATTTAAGGACTAAGCTGAATTTGAAAAATTTCTGGAAGAGCTAAAATTTTGAACAGATGTGGAAAAGTCTGTACAGGTTGCTTACAAATGAAAAGAAAACCCAAACATTCCCCACCCTCAAATACACCCATATGCAGATGTCAACTGTTATAATATTAGAAACTGAAGTAAGTAACAAAGCATTGTACAAACAATAGCTGTATAGGAGATTATAGGAATTGTGGTTGCAAAAAATAGATATAATTTACATTTTTTAAAACATTTTTTGAGTGTTTGTGTTTTTCGGTCTTGGGGTATTACTGTGAATTATGCCATAATTGCACATTATGCCATAGTTATCCTTATAAAGAATTAGCATTTTCTACAGGAGGAAATGTTTTTATGAAGAACAATATAATGCAGCAACATTATTTTAATACAGATAATTTTGGGAGGATGAATACACCATGAAGGCTCTCAATGTTTCCTGTAATTTTCCTGTAATGTTTGTGAAACAGCTCATTGGGATGCAATTCATGCCACTTTTGTGTGACAGATTATTTGCAATGAGAACTGGGAATCCTGAGTCACTAAATGGCTAGTCAATTTTTAAACTTCGAAGCAAAGTTGAATTAAATGGATTTATTTTTTGTGATCTACCAAGTGCTCCTATAGCTTCATCTACCACCACTGAGATTGTGAATCTCATATATCTCCCCACCATGAATCTCTCCACCTAACTAGGATCTCACAGGCTTTTGCTGTTTCCCTGAATGAAAGGTGTTAGACTTAATTTCATGAACTTCCTCCACTCTGTTGACACTGCTGTAGGATGTGGTACTGTAATTCACAGCCCTTGACTTCTCAGCTTGACTTCTCTCTACACAAAGCTCTGTGATATCTTGTGTCTGCCAAATTCTTCCCTCTCTGATCTGTGATCTGATCCTCACCCCATGGATTTCATGCTTGTGAATATATTTACCTTCTCAACTGACTCACATTCTCCATCTTAAAACATGGGTAGGTTGGACCTTCAAATTCTTGTATCTGTCTGAAAATAAAATGGGATATTTGTGCACTTCTGTGGTTGGAGGAGCAAGATAACAGGAAGAGATGGGAAAAACCCTTCAGCAGTTTTTGCCTGTCTTGCAGTCTTGGCTACCAAGAAGTCAGTGGCAGATATCTCTGAAGCTGGGGTTTGAAAGCTACTAGAAATCCTGTGCTAGAAATTAATGTTGTCCCATCATGATGGTGGTGCAGCTGCAACAAATCTGTATTATATAGCAGCATGAAAAAACTCAAACCAATACAACAGTTCAGATATTGAATGTTTATTTTATGTGTGATCCCTGAACAGTATGGATTATGATATTAATTTTAAAAAAACCCAAACCCTTAAAAAGTAATCTTCCTTTTGTTCGGTTCATGACTGAGTTAAGCTTGGTCATCATTATAAATGTAACATGTTGACCCTTAGGACTTTTAGTTTCATTGCATGCTCAGCAACTGGAGTAAATCCACTATTTTTGGAATAGTTAGAGTTGATAAAAGGCAAACTGGTTTGTTCCATAATTACAATGAATTAATTGCTTCTGAAAACATTAGAAATGAATGACTAAAGAACTGAGGAAAAGAAAACAGTATACAGGGACAAAAAAGGAATTGCCAATGTAGACACAAAATTTTTTATTTCTCTGTAACTTGGGGATCAGATCAACCAAGATAAATATGTGAAATAGATTAACTCTATATGAAAGTCATGTGCTAATATAGAACTGTCAAAAATTTTATTCTAAATTATCATTACAAATGAAAACCTAAACAAAACAGAAATTAAACTCACAAGGACTCAAAATATTTAAATAATTTGTGGAAGTTTAGTCAGAAAAGCTATCCAAAGATTACTACCAACAGTTAGCTATATGGGGAATAAAAAAACTTTCAAAATTAATATTTAATGAAACAAAAATATTAATATTTTAGACAACAAAGACTAAGAGAAAAAAAAAAAATAGCAAAGAAAATATAGTCCATTTAGAATACAATTTGAGACCTGAAATGGAAACAAAAGATGAGAGCACCATAATGTGAAAGTTCTGTAGATCTGTATGATGTGAGAAAATCCTGTGTCACAAGACATGGCATTAGTAACAAAACATTAAATAACAGGCTGATTATATAATCAAGGTTTTTAAGGCTGAAATTCAGAGTGATTAAAAGCATCTCCATGAACCTTCTTCAAAGGTAATGGAAACAAGGAATATGTTGTCACATAAGAATTTCGTGTGATGTTACATTGTGTGGGAAACATTGCCAAAAAATACAGTTAAAAATAAAATTATCAGACACTGACAACTCCTATTTAAAGGTATATCTTGGGATGGAAGAGGAGGTAAATTCTAAAAATGGCTGACTTTGGTCTTCCCAAAGTCCCTATGTCCTTTTAAGAGATTTCTTTTCTTTCATAGAAAGTAAAAATATACTTTGTGAGGATAAATTTGTCAAAATTTACAGTATAAGATAAACTGCTTGAAGGGCATATTGCTGTGCTCTGTTTTTGTAATCTGATAAAAACTTGAAACTGGTTAGTTAAAGGGGCTAAACTCCAAAAATTGGAAGCTCAGACATCACAGAGGTGACAATCATTATAGAAATCTTTCTTTGTTAACAATTCCATTCTTGTCCATAGCAGAAAGTTGCAAGTTATGAGCAAAATTTGCAGAGAAAAGTGATTTTCAATGAACATGTAAAATAAAACTTGTCCATCTCAATTGGCCATATTTAAAGAAATTGTATATTCCTGTAAGGTTGTAATAATTTTTTTGTACAAATTAATTACTGAATAGTTCCCACAATTTTCCTTTGTTTTCAACAAATGTGAAAATGGTAAATATGTGTTTGTAGCTATCAAATTAAAAATAGAACAACTGTTTAAATGAGAATTCTACTAGGGAAAAACCCTGGCACTGTGCAGTCTTAGAAGAGGGATATTATTACACAGGAAACATCTATTCCAGTTCTAGTTCAGATTAGAACAGAGTTTGTTTTGCATGTAACTAAACCAAAAGGGCAAGTAAAATACCCCAAATGGTGGTGACCTTCAGTTTTAATTGGAGCTAAGGCTACTCTAGAGGAATTGCTCTGCCTATGCATATGTATATATCTCTATATACATATTTACAAACCCATATATGTATGCATATTATATATACACAGACAATACATATAAAAAGAGGGTTTGGATATTGGTCCTCAGTCCCTGATTCACTCCAGAAGTTCATTCCTGGTGGGCCTGGTACTCATTATTAAGGTAGGCACAGACAGAAGTATTCAAATAGTTCTCTGGAACCCTGTTACTGAACATACTTCATCAGTCTGAATTTCTTTTTTAGCAAGTTTTAATGCCTAGAAGTGAAAGGCTGTTGAATATTTTTCCCCTATATTTTTGCATCAAACTTATTTATTACCACAGCATTTGCAGCCAAAATAATGCTGAGCCTCTGGATGCTTGAAAAATATGATATGCTAGTACTGATATTTCATATATAATATAAATAGTCTATACAGCTTTAAAGGAATACTGCAGTATCTTAATCAAATAAATATAATAATGAAAATATGGGGAGTTTCTTTGACATTTCATTCATATAAAGTCTAAATTCAACATTAAGTTTCTTGAAACAATTGTTTTCCTTTGTTTGAATTCAAATTGGCTATTTCAGGATGATTAAAATGTTGCAGTCTTCTGCATTTAAGAAGTCTGCTACTATATCTTCATGTTCCTGCTACATTTATATTATATCCCATCTGGACTATTTCTAACACAGGTGATTATTACTGCCAAAATATAAATCTCAAAAATATGGATATGTTTTCCAATTCTTTCTCAACATTTTAAAAATTGTTTTTCACCTGTGTTCTAAATAGGCCCTGCCAGTCTTCCATCTTCCCCGTGGATGTTTGTGCTTTCTCACTAATGCAAGAACAAAAAAGTAAGAGTAGTTTATAACTTCTTCCTCTAGACAATAAATTAGCCTCAATGAAAAGTGTGTGGTAACTCTAAGAAAACAAAGCAACACAGAATTCTAGCTAAATCCAAAAGGTACCTCAAAGCTTTTTTTAAGAGATCAAGAAGGAAGAAAAGAAATTTGCCACTTTTTCGCTTGTAATGAAAGGTTAGACAGAGGAAATATTTTCATGTATCAAACTAAAGCGTTGATTTTTAAAACAAAATAAATATATAACTGAATTCATCAAGGATGAAATTGGCAGTGATCCAGACATCTCTGGACAGAAGATTAGAGAAATCCTTTAGATCAGTCTCTGTAATAAATATGGACAAACTACTCAGTGGGGCAATAAAATTGGAAAAATTATTTTCCTACATGTTACACTGAGGCTAAAAGCTTTGGAGGACAATCAAAGGTAGAAAGACAAGATTAAAGGCTGTAGTTCTGTTTGTGGAAATACAATTTATTATTCTGAGTAACAGATTACAATTACATTTTACTAAAGCAGAAAAATCAGTTATGCAATTCAGTAAAAGATTAAAATTCAGAAGTAAGAAAGTGTGACAAGTTTTTGTTCAAGAATTAAAGAATTGCATTTAGCTCTAAAGGAAATGTACTAATTTCTAATAGACTAATATATTTTCATTTTCAGGGCTTAAAAAATCCTCTAGAACGTACAAATATGTTACAAAGTAGATGAATTTGGAAATAATTAAGCTGGTAATACTTACCAGTAATTTCACCATATTGTTCTGTATCTGGATCCTGGAAAGAGGTCAGAGCAGAATGGTCATCATGTTCAATCCTGTAAGGTCCTCTTGCCTCTTGAAACATTTTTTCAAGGGAAAACTAGCTGAAATATATCAGTTCTTTAGAAGTTTTGCAGTGTTATCCAGTTTTTCACCGGTCTGTAGACAGGAATCTTGTGTTTTCTCTTATGCAGTTTTTTTTGCTTATGCAATTCCATAGATCTTATATGATTATGAATACAACAGTAAAATCTGGGACTGAATTAAAATTAAAATCTTGCTTGAAGATCAAAACAATTACATTCTGCATTAGAAAAAAAGAAATTCCAGGAGTTTACATAGCTAAAACCTCACTGGAATGACAGTGAATTTATTCTGTTTTATCTTCTTAGAAATTTGAGTTCTGGTTTAATGTTGATTGGTGCCATATTATAGGACATCAATACTGAAATGTAAACAGCATCAATATCAATTAGTGTAAATATATTTGCTTTTGTTATAGGAAACAAATTATACATTCCACTTTGAATTGTAGACTTTGGAGATGACAATTTTAAGTTCTTAAAAGAGTCATAAAATAACAAAAGCTATGAAACAGAGAAACAGTCTGATCAACAGTTGTAGTTAAATTATATTGACAAAAACACCAGTGCAACAGAGCTGTCAAAAATCACTGTTGTAAGCAGATGGATTAGGGATTGAGAAGATATTGAATATGTTCCAAATTGAAACATCAATTTATCAGATTCTGACAACACTGAGTCTGCAGAAAATATTAAAAGGGAGGGCAGCCAAGGCTCAAAATAAGTGATAATAAAAATAAAATAAGAAGCCAAAGAAAGCATTGACTGGGAGGACAAAATCAGAAGCATTCTTTGCACTAATATGCAAAGTTAAATACTAGCCAGTATAGAAAAGCATAAGGAAATAACCACTAAGACAGAAAAATATGAGTAAAGGAAAATTCTTTTTTATCATGAAGAAAATGTTTCCCTTCCAGGACACTATATGTTAAAGTACAGCAAATTACATATCTTGTTGTTCTGAGGTTGGTTGGTTGTTTGGCTGGTTGGTTTTTTGGGGAAGGGAGGGTTGTTTGGTTTTTAGTTTGATTCTTTTGTTGGTTTAGGTGTTTTGTTGGTTTCTTTAGGATTTTTGTTGGTTTGTTTATTTGTTTGTTTTTTGTTGCTGTTTTGGTTTTTTTTTCATTAGCTCTGTGTGCATGCTACCATAAACTGGGAATTTAATATCTTAAAAACATCTTAGTGTGTTTTTAAACATAATTTCAGATCACTTTCAATGTGCTTGAAACACATTCAATGAACTGTGCCTATCTTATCTTTAAACTAAATATTTTTACAATAATTAGGTTTGTAAGCATATTTTTTAAGGCAAAATATTGTATGTAGACATTTAAATCAGGATACAGTGAAGGAATCTACAGATGAAATCTGTCTAGTCTTGTAATTGGTGGATGAAATGAAGAGAAAGGAAAAATATTGTTATGGAAAAAAGGGTTAGTGATGAGCATCTGTGCATACATCATCAATTGTAGTGCAGGTGTTTCTGAAAGGCAGATACCCACTCACAGCCGTGTTTGTGAGACACACAGCACTAAATTATGCAGTTCTCATTCCAAATCCATTAAGGATGCTCTAAGGCTTCAAGTAATACCAGTAATCCAAGTCGATGTTTACATAATTTTACATCAATTGTTAGGAGTCTGCATTTAAAAAGGACAAAATCCGAACCTAAAATTACAGTTAAATTGATAAGGAAACAACGAGGGGTCAGCCAATCAAATCTACAAAGCAAGTTAAAAAAAGCAGATCTAAAATACTGCCTGCCTGGCCAGTGACAGGTAGTCAAGGAAGTTGAAAGCAAAATGCTTGTCATAAAGAAAAAGGCTCAAAATAAGTAAAAAATTTAAATGGTTTACACTTCTCAGAAAAAAATGTCAAATTTCAGGGTACCAACATCCCCTGAAACTCAGATTTGAAAGAGTGATTGTGGCTGGTGGTTTGGTGCTAAGAAGGACAAAATTAAAAATACAGAGAATAGATTAATAGAATTATCAGTATTGACAGTGACCTTACATTTTAAAAGAATATTTTGATTAAAACTTTTGAGAGAACTTGAAAAATGAAGTCAGTGCTGCTAATTACTGCTCATTTGAATGTTTTTTCAGTACTGTACATTACAAGTATTCTAGTTTTCTAGTAAAGGGTATGCATGGTCCTACCGTGTGCCTTTCTTTCTTTTTTCACTCCTTTCACGAGGCTGTTCTACCCTGAAGTGCTAAGAGGCAGCTGACCAGCCTAATAAAATCGACTTCAGTACTGGGAGCTCTGTGCTATGCAGTCTCTCCTCTCTGATGAATGTAAGAAGGATTCTGACTGTCTGACAATGAACTCACCAGCTCTTTTTAATATTCTGAAACCTTCCTTGAAAGTTCAGAAGCAAAAGAGCTTTTAAAAACCTTCCTTCCTCTAGTCTCTGAAATATTAGGCTGATACTTTACATAAGTATATATCTGTAAGGGATTTTTTTCCACATTGCATCCTTTCATTTAAAAAGAGATTGTTTTCCAAAATAACTGTCTCTTATTTCTCATAAGGCTATATAAAGGAAGATGATCTAGAATTGGGACAGTTTCTTCATTGAGCAGCACCTAGAAACTGAAAAGCCTCAAGGAACTTATTCTGCATGAAAATACCTAATTTCTCTGAAAAGTTTGGGTTGGCTTGAGTTGGGTTGGGTTGGGTTGGGTTGGGTTAGGTTGGGATTTTTTTTGAGGTGGAAGGTGGGGGGAGGGGGCTGGAGGAGCTTTGGTTGGTTGGTTGGTTTGTTTTTCTCACTAATGTAACTTAGGTTTTTGGCTGTTGGCAGGAGGAGAGAGGGGAGAGGAATGGCGTGTCCTACAGAAATATTCATCTTTCTGCTTTGTTAGTTAAATCACCTATTTGACACCCATAACTTTGACTACTTCAGAAATGCAGATAACAAAACAAAGGAAATAACTGAAATTAAATTCCAGTGGACAAAATTATAGAAAAAACTTTAGAGAATTTCTGGTCCGTAAGATGTGCTTGTGAGGTTCTCTTTATTTCTTAGAATTAAAGAGAAATTAATCTTTTCCTAATGAAGCACACTTTCATTCAAAAAATCCCTTTCCATACGAATGTCTTCCCTTCTTCCTCAACACTGCAGAATGGGCAATACGTTTGAACAACTAAGAAATCATTTGTAAAGTCTCAGATGATAAACTGACTAAGTTTTTTACAATTCAATAGATATTTTATTGTGCATCTGTTCTCCTCCAATCTGCTTTGTCCTTTCTGAAGCTGCAACAATGAAAGAGAAGCCCTTGTTATTAGTTATGGAATTGAAAGCCAGCAGCTCTTAGAATTTAACCTCAAGGTTAGTGAGGATTTAATATATCACTTATTTTGTCTGACTTCTTTGTAGCATCCACTGTTAAGCGGACCCAAGAGACAACTGAATAGGCATCATCATATCAACAAAATATTCTACAATACTGCAAAAAATTACTACAAACTGACCACCCTTATGAACATATCCAAAGGGACTTCATAGTCCTGGCAGCATTTTTCAGAGAAACTCATAAGAATAAGTTAAGGGAGAGCATAAGTCTCCCTAAAACAGAATGTCTCCTGCTTTCCTCATGCACAAACGCTTGAGAAGCCAGAGTTTTAATTGCTTTGGAGTTCTGTTGTAAGGTCTGGCATATTTAATGGAGTGTATTAAAAAGTAAAGCTCAGGGCTATCCAATACAAGCAGAAAATCATGGCAACAAAGTCCTGGATTTTTTTAAAAACTCTGGCCAGTTGCTCCACAAAAGGTCTGTTGTGACCTTACAGTAAGGCCTGCTTTTGGAACTCAGAAGGATAAATTATAGAGAAAGTGTAAGGTGGTCAAATAGACTGTAGAAAAATCTCAGAGGCATATTGTAACATTGATGTGCTCCTCTCCAGGTTCTGGTAGGTCATCTTCATGCTGGCATCAGTGAAATTTGAAAAGCAAGTTTCAGTTTATGGTCAAGAGAGACACAGTGATGAGGTGGGTTTTATGGGAAAAATAATAATTTTTATTAAACCAAAGGAACTTCAGCATATAGCAATGTTACTAAATCTTCCTCATGAATTCTTAAATAAAGCTTCCCATTAGAGTTACCTTTTGCTATGTTTCTTTTCTTCCCTTAATAAACAATAGTGAGTCATCTCTGGACAGCTGGTGAAGTTACAAGATTCAGATAAATGCTTCCCAGGTTGCAACTTGACTACAACAGAAGAACATGACATGAAAAATAAGTGAGCATACAAAAATAACACTACTTCTGTGAAATCTAGCATACCTTTTTCTTCAGAACTTCTTTTTCTTTAAAATAACACCTGAGCTTGAGGCAAAAATTTAGAGAATATGAATTTAAAAATTTATTTTATTATTTATTATATGGATTTTATTTTATAGACTTTTTAAAATTAAGAAATATGAATGTTTATACTTTGGGTAGACCTTGCAAATTGAAAAACAATAGGAATATACTGGTGTTGTACTATTAATCAAGCCCATGGTCCTCTGATTTCATGAATTAGGTTGACTGTTGACTCGTAAAAGTGGACCAATCCCATTAGAACTAAATTAGAGACAGCAAAAGTAGAGCTACTGCTAAATTAGCTTGAGAGTTCTTTGTTCCTTCTTGATACTATGAAGTATCTCTTCTCTCAATTGGTTTTGTGAGGATCTCACTGTAGAAAGGCTCAAGATACAACTTAGAACTCAGAGTTAAAGAATGGATGAGTTTGAACATATAAAAATAAAACAAGTTAATCCTCAATCAATACTACACATGCTGCATCAAAAATCTGGATGCAAAAAGCAATGATTGGTGCTTTACACTAAACCACAAATCACAGTTGGAAGTCACTGGAAAATTATTTTACTGTCTGGATTGTACCTCAGACCTCAGAATGCAATGGGTACAAATGCATATAACATTTGTTTAATATATGGCTAAGTATTTTATTGCATTTTTTAACAAAAGAAGTACATTCAGATAATGAAGTAATGAATTTATCATGACAAATTATGCAGAACAGAATGTTTTCTCAATTACCACCATTGTATTTATTTGGTATAATTCTGAAAAATCTTTAGGTGATATTTCTTGTGTGTTTATATATATTTTTAGACAGTGTCCCACTTATTTATCAAAAATAAAATCCCTTCCAGCAAAATATTGAAGCGACTACTTTTATATTATGCAAATATAATTTCATTCGAGGTCAACTTTCATTCTGTTTTAAAAGTTTAAAATAATTCAGAATCTAAGGAAACCAGTTTTATATAAAATAAATAGGTTTTGGTTAATTGATTTTTCTTTTACTTTCTCTTTCACCCTAATTTTAGAGAAAAAAAATCCTTTAAAATGTTGCTGGAAATATTTTGTTGCTCTTTTGAGACCCTCCAGTGAACTGAAAAATCCATTATTTACTCAGCACTTCTCTTCAGCTTCACTTTTTTTGCACAGGTATTTGGCTGCATGGGCTGCAGTGACCATGAAACGGTGGAGTTCAAAATCTTTAGAGCAGGAAGGAGGATGAGCAGTGAGCTCACTACCCTGTGTTTTAGGAGAGCAGACTTTGACCTCTTCAGGGATCTGCTTGGTAGCATACTGTGGGATAAACACCTGGAGGGAAGAAGTAAACCAGAAAGTTGGTTGATATTCAGGGATCATCTGCTCCAAGTTCAGGAGTGAGGCATCCCAACAAAGCGGAAATCAGGCAAAAATGCCAGGAGGTCTGTGTGGATGAACAAGAAGTTCCTGGACAAACTCAAACACACACACAGAGAAAAAGCCTACAGAAGGTGGAAGCGAGGATAGGCAGCCTGGGTAGAATACAAAAAATATAGTCTGAGCAGTTGGGGATCCAGTTAGGAAAGATAAAGCCTTGATAGAATTAAACCTGTCAGGGCCATCACAAGCAACAAAACCCACTACTGTAGGTACAGTAGTTATAAACAGAAGACTAAGGAAAACATGGGCCCTGTACAAAAGGGAACAGGAGACCTGGTTACCTGGACATGGAGAAGGCTGCAGTACTCAATGACTTTTATACCTGTCTTCACTGGCAAGTGTGGTCACACTGCCTTAAAGGCAAAGGCAAATGAGAAAATGAATAGACACTCACTGCATGAAAAAAACAAGTTGAGAACATCTAAGGAATGTGAAAGTACACAAGTCCATGGGACTTGATGAGATGTACCTGTGGATCCTGAGGGCTAAACCACTATCCATAGTATTTGAGAAGTCATGGCAGAACAATGAGTTCTCACTCCTCGGAAAATGGGAAACCTAAGTACCATTTTTGAAAACAGAAAAAAGGAAGACTTCTCCCTTTTCCTATTTCTATCTCTCTACCTCACATTTACTGTTAAATGATCTACACTACTGGCTTTGGCATATGATCTCATTTGCACCTCAATTAGGCCAGAGGTGCCTCTAATAATTTTAATAACACTGTATCAGCTGTTAAGCAGAGACTACAAGAAGGCAGAAATTTAGGATTCCTTTCAGGTTGTTCTTATGGTAGCTTTAAATCAGCTAAGTGCTTTAGTATCAAATACTTGAGATGGAGTCATTACTGATGTATTGAAGAATTTAAAAAGGGGACAATATGCCCAATTATTTGCACTAGTTAAGACTCTCTGACATGTTTTTATGCTGTTAGTCTCCAACCAGAACTTGTTTATTCTCTCAGAAGTTACATGTCAGTGAAGATTTTGAGTGACACATAATATTGACAAGAAACTACGAACTGTATCCCATAATAGCTTTTAAAACAAATTGTATGCCTCACTGTCTTGTTTCATATATCATTATTTCAGTAGTCTTTCTGGAAGGAAAGAAAAGAGAGAATATTAAATACAGTCTTAAGGCATGGAATTTCAGGGGGAAAAAAAAGGTGAAAAAAAGGAAATACAATGAGAGGGAATTAGATGACACAGTATTACATAATGATAGAAAACACCTTAAGTATTGTATCCTGTTTCCCCAACATAGGAAAGTCATTAATCTGTTGGAGCAAGTTAGAGCCACCAAGTTGATCAGAGGAATGGACAATCTCTCCTATGTTGAAAGGATAAGAGAATTGGGATTGTTCAGCCTGGAAAAGAAAGGGGTTCAGGGTGATCTAATTGCAGCCTTCCAGTTCCTGAAGATAGCTTACAAGAAAGACAGGGCAAGACTATTTACAAGAGTATTTACAGTGGGTTTAATGTGAAAGAGAAAAGGCTTAGATTAGATATTAGGAAAAAAATTCTTTACTGTTAAGGTGGTGAAGCACTAGAACAGGTTGTCCAAGGAACTTGCATATGCCTGATCCCTGGAGGTGTTCAAGGCCTGGTCTAGATGGTTTCCACCCATCATGTCAGGGGGTTTGGAGCTAGATAATCTTCAAAGTCCCTGTCCTGGGTAACCCAAAATGTTATTGTGGTCCATATCTTCCTGTGCCCAAAATTGTTACTGTCTCTTTAAGAGCTGGTGCTATGGCTGGATGTGGAACCCATAGGGCCCAGGTTTGATGGTCCAGTTCAAGAGTCAGAGTACTCAAGACAAGTTCTCTTTTGCCTGGTGGTGTTTTCTCAACGCACAGACTTCATGTATTTGGTGTTTTTTCTTCTTCTGTTTCCCCCTTGCATCTTGGAGCAACTCAAGGCAAGTTCCAGGAGTGCTGCCTGAAGTCGTGTCCCCATGCCCGGAAGAATGGCGTGCCTGCTCCATGTCCAAGTGCCCACAGTTCTCAGCAAGCAGAGATGGCACCGAGTCCTTCCAGCCTAGATGCTTTGCCTTGTCTTTCCTTGTCTTGCCATCTCCTGCCAAGAAGAAGGCAAAGTCTCTTCATGCGCTCAAGCGCTTGACTGAGTAGCAGCCACTGGAGTGTTCCAGCCACCTTTCTCAACACAGCTGCTGCTGCTGCCAGAGAGATGAGTGAGGGGGAGGCTGATGCCCTGTTCCCTTTGTCTCCCTGCATAAGGCTGCCCATGGCAGCCCCCATCCTAGGAGGGGTCCCTCTGCTATTATAAGTTTCTCTTTGTTCCTGTGGGGAGGGGTTTGTGAGATCTAGCAGTTTTGTATCTAGTAATTACTTACTGTTGGGGTTTTTTTGCCTGTTGCTGTTTTGCTTCTTAGTATCAAGTATAACTCACTTGCTAAACATTCATTACTCTGATATTGTCTTGTTTTAATTTAAAAGTTTGGATACAGAATAAATGCCTCTTTCTAAAATAGGTCTAACATTTTTTGCTGCTAAACTTCTACTTTTTTTTTTTTCTTCTACCAGACATCTTGATAGAACACTGGGAAAGAACAAGAGAAAGCAGAATATTATTTAGTATATAATGCCATATATTTATGGATGTGCTTATTTACAATGCAAACAAACTAGTAGTGATATGACGATATTTTTGTATCTTTTCCTGTTAGTACTTTCCCAACACAGCAGATCTTTTCCATATACAAACTGTCACTTTTATTTTCATCCTGAAGTGAAATCATAATCTGAATGTCTGACAATATAAGTATCCAGGTTATCAATAGATTTGGCAAGAAATAGACAGATACAAAGAAATCTTCCATTTCTCAAAAACATGCTCATGTTTCTCAGATGGGAAAAAGAAAGTGCTTATGTCATGGATATACTTCAAAAAGTACACTTTTAGAAAAGAAACCTGGCAATGTGTAGGAACTATCACATATGAATATGTATGTCAATCTGCATTGCAATACACATGTGTGTGCCACTAAATATGATATATAACGTAAGAATCTGTAATTAAGATATTGAAGTGTATGGTTCTTCTGTGTCTGGGACCTGAAATTCACATGTCTTACTTTGATCTTCTACTGAAATACCTAATTAATTTGGTCTATTTTAATAACTCTCAATTAATTTAGTTGAAATTCTAAGATTAAAAAAAAGAAAGAAAAAAAAGCAGCTGCACGTGTAGAGAAGGAACCGTAGAATGGTTTAGATTGGAAAAGATATTTAAGAGCATTGTGTCCAGCCATTAACCCAGTACTGCCACAACCACA
Organism: Notiomystis cincta; assembly: GCA_013398075.1. Classification (NCBI taxonomy): domain Eukaryota; kingdom Metazoa; phylum Chordata; class Aves; order Passeriformes; family Notiomystidae; genus Notiomystis; species Notiomystis cincta. The sequence goes on from VZRX01010027.1 coordinate 235,944, forward strand.
GCTAAACCATGTCCCTAACTGCCACTTCTATAGATCTTCTAAGTATCCCCAGGGATGGTGACCAAACCACTCTCCTGATCAGCTTGTTCCAGAGACCAACAATCCTTTCAGTGAAGAAATTTTTCCTAATCTTCAATATAAACCTCCCTGGTGCAAATTAAAGCCATTTCTTATTGTCTTGTCAATTGCTACTTGGTGGAAGAGCCCAATTCCCACATGGCTACACCCTCTTTTCAGGGTGTTGAGAGGAGTGATAAAGTCCTCTTTGAGTCTCCTCTTCCCCAGGCTGAACAATCTCAGGTCCCTCAGCAGCTCCTTGTAAGACTTGTACTCCAGACCCTTCAGGAACTTGGCTGTCATTCTCTCCAGCACCTCACTGTCTTTCTTGTCATGAGGGGCCTAAATGAAGACAGGATTCGAGGTGTGGCCTCACCAGGGCCAAGTACAGGCAGAAAATCACTTCCCTAGTTCTGCTGGATGCTCTTCTCTGGTACAGGCCACAATACTATTGACCTTCCTGACCACCCCTGGCTGGCTCATGTTCAACTGTCTGTCTGTCCTGGTTTAACTCCAGTCAGCAACCAAGCACCACACAGTCTTCCTCACCCCCTCCTAGCGGGATGGGCAATACAATCAGAAGGGTAAAAGTTAGAAAACTCATTGGTCAATATGAAGACAGTTTAATAGGTAAAGCAAAACACACACACAAGCAAAGCAAAACAAGGCCTTCATTCACCACTTCCCATCAGCTGGCATGGTGTTCAGCCAGCTCTAGGACAGCAGGACTCTGTCATGCATGATTCCAAACATCTCCACCTTCTTCCTTATTTCCTTATTTCCTCCCTCTATATGTACTAAGCATGATGTCATAGAGCCTGGAATATCCCTTTGGCCTGTTGGGGCCTATTTTCTTGGCTATGTTCCCAACTAATTTCCCACTCACTCCTTGCCTTCTTGCCAGCATGGCAGTAAAAAAAGCAGAAAAGACTTTAACATTGTGCAAATGCTACTTACCAATAACAAAATCATCTCTATTATTTACAATTTTCAGTCCTTTTAAGATTTAGTTATTAAAATCATTAGAGATACTTCTGCCTGAAATTAAGATATAAACAAGACCATATTTTGAAGTTAATATTATGGATTTTTATTTAACAGTAAACGTGAAGCAGAGAGAAATAGAAATAAATAAAGAAAAGAAGAAAGAAATAAGAGTAGAAAGGTATATAATTTCCAGGACAAGACTTGATTGCTGCAATTCCAATGTCTGTTGGTCAAAGTTGGTCACTTTGTTAATCCATCCAGGCAGAGAAAAGTCACCAAAACACCAAAGTTCCCTGGGTTATACTCACTCAGGTTCAGGTTCCTCCTCTGGAGCTGCGAGTTTCACACTAGATGATGTAACACTGTGGATCACAGAACACTTTGTGAGTCTTTGACAATTTCTAAGTCATTACAGCTGCCTATTAGGTCAGTGCAGTTGAGTCAATTATGGTCCATTATGGCCTATCAGCAGAGATGAATACCTTCAAGCTACTGTGTGAATGTCCCAGTACTTCCTGGCAAGGGAGTTCACTTGTGAAAAGGACAAAGAGACAGTACTGGGTTTGTCTCTTTCCTTATCGCTTTTCTTATCTCATTCAACACCCAGCTGTAGCCTGAGGTGATGAGTGTGCTCACCCTCTGCACCTGGGCAGTTAAGAGGTCTATTGTTTGAGTCATTAACCAGTCCAGTTTTTCACAAGCCCAAATCCAAAACATAGCCCTATACTAGAAGAATTACTAGTTCCACTGTGAAGAAAATTAATTCTCTCCCAGCCAAAACCAACTCATTGTCTATCAGTATCCCCAGGTCCTTTGATGGGCAGCTTTCCAGCCACTCTTCCCCCAGGCTGTAGCACTGCAGGGCTTTGTTATGATCAAGTGCAGGACACAGCACTTTGCCTTGTTGAACCTCACACCTCCCAGCAATCCAGCTGGTCCAGATCCCTTTGAAGAGCCCTCCCATCCTCCAGCAGACCAAGACTCCCATCCAACTTGATGCTGTCTACAAATTGACTAAAGATGCACTCAATCCCCTTGTCTAGATCAATGATAAAGACACTAAACAAGATTGGTCCCAGTACTGAGCCCTGGGAGACACCACTTGTGGTCGGCTACCAGCTAGATGTAACCTCCTTCACCTCCCATCTCTGGGCCCACTTATCCAGTCAGTTTTTACCCAACGAACAGTGCAGGTATCCAAGCCATGAGCAGCCACTTTGTCCCAAAGAATGCTGTGCAAAATGGTGTCAAAGGCTTTACTAAAGTCCAGGTAGACACATCCACAGCCTTTCCCTCATCTAAGTGTGTCACCTTGATATAGAAGGAGATCAGGTTACTTAAGCAAGACAATAAGGGTGGATAGATGATTTTTCTCTCTGTCAGCAAAGTTCATCGAAGCTTTGAAAGGAGAACATACTAGCAGCCTATACAGATCCACAATCCTTGGGTGAAATACTCTACTTGCTTGTGAATTTTATGGGCTCTCTTTCAATGATAATTTTCTCCACACTCTACTAGAATAAGCTACCATCAATATGGTAGAAGATCCAATAACCACTCCTTCATTTTTCTTGATATATCGTAATCAGAAGCAGGCTGAAATGGTTACTGGACTTACCAATATATCAAAAAGACATAATTTATAACTGAAGCATTTTTTATTTCAAAGATTTTCTAAAAAATGTAACCAAAGTGATTCCACTGTCACTCATTTATAAACTATTCTGATGACACTCAGGAAACTATGAACATGACTCATTATTTTTAAACCAGGGATAATTTTGAATTAGTGATAACTCCAATAGTGAAAGACATTACTTTATACCCATAGTGCTTGTTTTATACTTAACACCTGGATTCTTACAGAGTCTATCCAAAACACTGTAGTGTCTAACAGCTGTTAATAAGAAAGCCAAAAGGATATAAATTGGAAAAGTATATTTAAAAACACTTGAATTATTCAAAGCCTTAAAAAAACTTAGCAACTTAGCAGCCAAAAATGAGTTTGTAGCATGATGCAGTGGCTTAAAAGAAAGTCAGTCCATAGAAGTGTAAACTCAAGTAGGACAGCACACCTGAGACAGCACACCCATTTGTGGCACCAGTTTCTAAACCAGTGGTGGAACAATTGAGAAGTATGCTAAAAATAATACACTGCATCTACAATTTGTCTCATGATGAAAGTCTAAGGAGGCTGAATTGGAGCCTAATGTTTTACTACTCTGCAGTGACAGCACTAAATAGATTACATTCTTGTTAATTCAGCACTCCAGCACAATTTTGTCATTAGATTGAGCTGCTTTTGGCAAGAAATTTTAGCTTCCACCTGGGATATTTCAGATTCGCATCGCAAATTACACATCTTTTCTCTCATCATACTGCTCAGTGTGGCTTTTTTATCATTAATCACTATGATCAACAAAAATGGGAAGACTAAATTGATAATAAAAATGTTTATACCAGTACAATCAATTTAAAATGCAAATACTCAGCCTTGCACTCAGTAGGAAGCTAGGGAAATACCTGGAATGTGGTCAAGAAGTTTGATAAAACTACGGTTTATGCATTCCTAATAGCTAAGGACTCTGGGTTTTGGTTTTTTTTTTCCAGCAAATGTGAATTTTAACCCTGAAAGGGGGCCAAGCATGACTAATTTAAAATTTCCTTTTACTTTGAGGGTTATTAAACTGGAACATCTCACCCAGGTCATGCTGCAGAATTTACACTGGTAAACATTTAAACCATAGATTAGATATAGTACAAAAAGTAAAGGCACAATGCTGTGATTATTAACATCTATGACTGACTGTTCTGCAATTGACATGGATAATTTTCCTTTTTGGACTTAAAGTTTGTGAATCTATCAAATTGTAGTTAGGAAGGCTTCTGTAAAGTAATTGTTGTAAGCTATTTGACCAGAGAACTCTCCATATCCAGAGAAATCAAGTCGACCTGTGATTTACACATAAGAAACAATGTAAGAATATTATCCTAGAATAAAAGATCTGGTTCAAAAGAGGGAGACTGTACAGTACAGTACAAAGAGCACAAGTTATAACAAAATCTGTAGGAAGTGAATTTAAGTGGTGATTAATCAAGGCCACACACCAGGGTATTTCACACTTTATAATCTTGTTCTGTTCCATTTAGGAAAGACAGTGAAAGTGTCTATCAGGTCATGCTAATTACAGGGGTATTAGCTTTGAAATTTATGGAAAAAAGGAACGTGAAAAAAAGAAAGCATTTAACTCCTGTTCATCTTGCTTCACTTGGTGTGCACCTACATAGCAGACTGCCATGAAATTACTCCAGTGTAGTTTTAAATGAGGACACATGGGTTCCACAGAAATCTATTTCTTATTTGATCTTCAGTTAATTTACCCTTATCATCATGTCATAGTGAGCACTTCCATTAAACACATTTCTACCTGTCAGATCCCTTTGAAGGCACAAGGAGGCTATTCAAAGACTGAACTGATACAGTGAACACTTGAACTTTTAATACTGAGAATACAGATAACAGAAAATGAATCTACATCACTAAAGTTAATTTTCTAAACCTTCCTTGGCCAGTAAGGCTTCAGGATCAATTTTTTTTTTTTTCTTACGTGAAAAACTTAATTTTCAGAAATCCTGATTCTGTAAACCCCATTAAAGCTAATGAAAAACTGTTTTAAAAGCAACAACTGATTAGAAATGTTTCAAGAACCTTTGTATCAACCTGCTTTATGTAGACCTGTAACATTACATAAAATATCTGCTTTGAAGGAACAGCATCAAGAGACCATCTGTGCAGCCTTTATGGCAAACATTAGCAATTTAAGTGAGTATTAGATGTGTACAAACAAATATATAATATTTATTTACATTCTAATATCAAAATTAATTTTGTTTTTAATGAATTATAGTTTTTAATGAATTATAAAACCTCTTCTAAATAGTTAAGAGTAAAATTCTATTCACTTTACCATAAATTCTACAGTCTCATCTGCTGGATAGATAATTTGATCTCTTTAGATCCTTTCAGTCTATTGTGAAGCATAGAAATTAACATGCTAAATTAAGCTAAAAAGAAAGTTGTTCATCCTAAACTCAGAAAGATGATTCAGAGATTTCCTAACATGAAATCAGTTTATGTAATTCAAAGATAAAATTAAAAGAGTTTAGTCATCTTTAAATTTAGTAAAACAAATATGTCGCTGTTGCAATTTACTAAATATATATAAACCAAATATTGTTATCACTCTAAAATGATTATAATATTGTTTCATATGCAACAACGTTTTGTACAACAGTCATTCTAAAAGCATACATTTTAATTTGCTTAAAATAACATGATTGAGGGTGGTAGAAAAAACCGGTGCATTTCTGCTACACCTTTTACTTTATTCTGTAAATCTGCACTTTTCAAAAAACAATTTACTCTTTAGTTGAGTGCTTTTCCTTATTACAGTTTTATACTTGCAGTTCCTCTGGGAGGAAAAACAAACCTTGCTTACAAGGAAAAAGCTGCAGGTCAAGAGACAGCATCACCAACACGTTCAGCATGTTAATCTCAGCATTTCAGGAAAAGCTTTGTTAATTTTGTCAGCCAGCCATTAAAAACAGAGCTGCATAATGCTCAACATAACCATATGCCTTATTTTCTGTGAAGGGAACATAATGTCATAGGTTTCTTCTTTCCAGTTGTGTGAGGATTTTTGTTTCTTTTTTGTAGAAATGGCTGTGTTTACAACATGACATTGGGCATCTTCTAATGCCAGATTTCATTCATAACAATGTCCCAGAAGACCTGTCTCTTCCATTGTTCTTTGTCTCCAGAACCATTTTGTTAAATACCACTCTTGTGAACTTTCCCTTTCTAGCAACATCTATGCTTTCGCTAGATCCTTTGGACACTCTCCCATTTGTTCCTCTTCCAGCTGGAATTGAAACCAAAAGTACTATAGCACATGTAATTTTGACTTTGAAAAAATAACTCATTATGGTTTTTATCCCTTTTTATTTTCTCCCTCATTTCCCTGTCCTAAAGTATAAAAATCAGGGAAGTTATCAATTACACTGAAAAAATTAGGGTTTTGTTATTCCACTTACCTTTTTTTTAAAAAATATATATTCAGATGTAGACATATTTGACTATTAACTCATTGAGTGTGTGTGTATATGTATATGTGAGTACATTCAATAACTATACATATCTTTGAGGAATCAACTGCATTAAGCTGTATGATGTAGATATCTTGGGCTGAATATCTTACAGATTTTCAACTGCAGACAATTCCATCTGTGTGCACTGGCTGCAAAATGGTGAAAATGACTACTGAATTAATGAATCTTTCTATCCTCTTTGTTCTGATGTAAAGAAATAAAACAGATGACAAGGACAAATAGGACATCTGATGTGGAACCTAACTTACAGTTGAGTTCATAATGGAAAAACATGACACAGGCAAAACTGAAGCATGGAAAGTGAGAGGAAGACATATTCCATATAATATGAGAAATTGTACCACAACAACTGTCATGAAAAACTCTTAGAACTATTTCTGAATGGTTGAATTTTTAGAACTCTCTCTTCAGTATTCTGCTCTTAAAATGTCACATTTTATCACTTTCTAACTGGCTTATTCATTTAGACTGGTGTGGAGTGCCCTCGGGGCTTACCTGTGGCCTGAATGACAACAGATGTTAAGACAGAAATGTGAATATACACAATGTGTGTCAATGGGACTCCCAAAGTTCTTTTTGAGGGTGTTTGCCCTCATCATGTGAAAGAAGAGGATGACCATCAATCAGAGTAAAAAGTAGTTAGGGATTCACAGAATCGTTTTAAACAAAGACTTCAGCTTGAAAAGAGGCATAAAGAATCATGAATATTTTTTAACAGTGGGGAGAGACCTTGGACTGAAAGCACCAGCACCTGCTGCTCCCTACCAACACTGCAAACTATCAACTGATGTGAAGTGCTCAAGCCCAGTACTGCGGTACCAAAGTGGGCTGTGGCACACATAGACCCACATTCAGAGGATGTGATCCTGAGCTTGTGGAGTGCTTTCTTACTGGCATGGAGATCAGTAAGATGTTTGGATATGCCCAGTTTATCTAAAGCTGGAGTATCATCAGAAGGGGTGTGCAATTAAGGAGAGTTACTGTGTGCGCCTCTGACAAAAACTTTTGAGGATTAACAACACAAGGATGTCGAGAGAATTGTGGATAAAAATTCCAGAAGTGAATTTACTTTTGCATTGCAGATAATGGTCTTGAATCTGTAATTCATTGATTGCTGATTAATTATATGTCATTATTAAATCAATAAACTATTTTCTATAGTTTAAACTATAGAGAGACCATATTAAGAGAGGGGAAGAGGGAGAAGGAGGGAATATTTGGGGTAATGGCATTTTTCTTCTCAATTCACTGTTATGCATGGTGGAGCCCTGCTTTCCTGGGAATGACTGAATACTTGCTGGCCCATGGGAAGCAGTGAATGAATTCACAGTGGACATTGTCTACCTTGACTTCAGCAAAGGTTTTGCCACTGTCTCTCATGAAATCCTCACAGGCAAATTCAGGAAGTGTGGGTTGGATGAGTGGACAGTGGGATGGATAGGACAGGGATCTAGGTGAGTGGCAGATCCCAGAGGGTTGTGGTCAGTGGTACAGAACTTAGTTTGATGCCTGTCACTAGTGGTGTCCCCTTGAGCTCTATACTGGGCTCAGTGTTGTTTAATTTGATCAATGACTTTGATGAGTGTCCAGCAGAGAGCTACTAAGTTGGCCAAGGGTCTGGAGGATCTCTCTTATGAGGACAGGCTGAGGGAGCTGGGCCTGTTCTGTCTTGAGACTTTAGAGAGGGGACCTCATCAATGTCTATCAGTATCTGAAGGGACCATATCAAGAGAATGGAGCCAGGCTCTTCTCAGTGGTGCCAACCAACAAAACAAGAGGCAATCAGCAGAAACTGATGCTCAGGAAGTTCCATCTGAACATGAGGAAGAACTGTACTGTGAACTAGAACAGATTTCCCAGAGAGGTTGTAGAGTGTCCCTCCCTGGAGATATTCAAGAACCTTCAGGATGCAATCCTGTGCCATGTGCTCTGGGATGACCCTGCTTGAGCAGGCAGCTTGGACCAGATGAACCACTGTGCTCCCTGACTGATTCTGTGAATTCCTTGTTTTTCTTTGTTTGTGTACAGGGCTTTTGCTTTCCCTGTTCAATTGTCTTTATCTCAACCCATGAGTTTTCTCACTTTTACTCTCCTGATACTCTCTCCAGTCCTGCTAGTGGGAGGAGTGAGTGAACTGAAATATTTATGAAGGCACATGCTAACAGAATGAGTGACAAACTCAGGTTTTAGTCTGAAGTATTAAAAAGAAAATTGTCATTTTTCTACTCTTTGCTATTCAAATCTGTCAGCTTACTTATCACACCTTCCAATCAGTATCTGATCACTTGCCCTCAAATTGGGCAAAAATAACCAGAGAGCAAGTGATTATAAAAGAATGCCAGATGTAATGCTTAAAAGGAATAGCTATCACTTTATTCTAACTTCAAAGAAACATTTAATATTTGTTACCATGACTGAACCTCAAAATAGCACTAAGATTTGAAATTTCAATATGAGGTTTATCTCTCATATAGGATAGATTGTTGTTCTACATTAGCTTTCTTAAACTGTACTATGTTAACTCTTACTTTAACAAGAAGGTTGCTTTAAAAATACCATGAAAATCAAATGTGAGCAAGAAGAACATGTGGAAAGTATAATGCTGATGCTAACATTTAACACCATATTACTCTCTACAACTAGCTTAAAGGAGATGTAGCAAGGTAGGGGGCAATCTCTTCTCATAGGTAACAAGTGACAGGACCAGAAAAAATGGTCTCAAGTGCCAAAGGAGGTTTAGACTGGATGTCAGGAAATATTTCCTCACTGAAGTCCTGGTCAGACAATGGAATAGGCTGCCCATCCCTGTAAGTGTTCAAAATATGTGTGTAGCACTTGGGGATATGGTTAATGATGAATGGAATACTGCTGGATTAATGGTTGGACTCAATAATCTTAGAGGTCTTTTCCAGTCTTATAGATTCTGTGAGTCTATGTTTGATCCTCCAAAGGGAAAGTACAATCCTATGGATGGATTGCATTCCTTTTGCATTGACAAATAGTACAGCCAACACAGACTGCATTCCTTCATTGCCTCTCCACAGTGCCTGACAAAGGCAATGCAGAGGTCCATGGAGCCCTCCCCTACCCATGTACAGGACTGAAAATAGTTTTCCTCTGTTGACTCCACACAAAATACTGGATCTTACAAGCTGGATCATCATCTTTGCATCTTTAGTTACTTTCTTTTCACAACCCAATGCTCTGCTAAGGGACATAGCAGGGACATAATCCATTCAGGATTAACTCTGCATACTTATTTCTGAAAGTGTAACCATTTGTTAAATAGACATGAGTTCTATCTGCATTTTAGCCTCTACTCAAATTTTTGAAAAAAGGGAAAAAAATTGACCCTTCAGGAAAGGATTAGAAAGAAAGAAGACCAATAGGTTGGCTGTGATCCCTGAATCTCCCTAGCAAAATTCAGGCTGAAAAACCTCTTTGTGAAAACCAAGGTGTTTCCCATGTTTCATGAAAGTTTTTAACCATTCTGATTAACCATCTATTCTTAAGTATCCAAATTCTGCATAAAAATGTTAAGCTATTGCTGACAGCTATGGAATCCATTTATCTCCATGCATACTAACTGCAGCTGGGACATTCTTAATGTGAAAAAAACAAAAAGTTTGAACTGACATCTTCCAGGAAATATTTCTGAAGATTGATTCAAGTTAAAAGAAGATGCTGAGGCAAATATATATCTTGTGGCTTAAAAATAACAGCAAACTCCATTCTTCAGAAGAGAGTATGCATAGAATATTTACCTATACTGTTTTCACAACGTGAAAGAAACTTCACTTGCTTAAAATCTAAGCATGTAAAGTCTTCACTAATGACATTGTTTGGCAAATTTAAGTGTTTACTGATAGATATTTCAGAAATTATAGCTTTTTCTGTGTATCAACTGCATGAATCCTTCCGAGTAGGAAATATATAAGAATTCTTAACATAGTGTCTCTTCAAACTCAGTCTGCCATCTAAATAAACTGTCCAGGTGAAAAGACGAACTCCTCATTGATATCACCTTGCTTGCTTAGAAATACATCTTAGTGGCTCTGATATTCCATGGACATAACTTTTCAAATGCATTCATTTGGAAAAATTCTCATGTTTATGTTAATAGAATCCTCTTATTCTATTATTCAGCATACTGCAAAGTAGTATAACAATTCTCCATTGACAATGTAAAAGGAATAAATGTGAGCCAGTAAACATTAAAATTAATTATGCCTTTGTATTTCAGAAAAGTCAAATTAGCATCCTCACAATAATGGTAATTGCATGTTTTCTACTGCATGTGTGTTTATCACCTTTTCAACAAAGCATAATGCAGTCAAACAAAAAGTTTGCTGATTTCAATGGTTCTTAGAAGATAATTGTGATCAGAAATTTCATTTTCAAGAAAACACTGGAGGGTCAATGATAATTACTCATAAAGATGTCAGAGCAGTTCTTCAAGGACGTTGCATAGCTGAAACTGCAACAGAGTAAAATTCCAGACACTGCAAATCTAATTGGGTAGATGGGTTAATTCTTCCTTGCAGTCAGAGCAAAATCTTGGCCCACACCTAGTTTTTATCTTTCCTTCATGTTACGAAATCAGAGGAAGAAAAGCACCCAACAGAGTTTTAGGTACAAGACAGTTACCTTTAAAAAGGATTGCCATGTGCAGAGTGTAGCTAAGTGTGTGCCGAATGGAACTCACATTTACCTAGTGTTGGTGGACATATCTCTTTCTGAACTAGATTACTCACTGAAAAGGAGGTGTCTGGAATTTTTGGGGAGGGTGGTGGTGGATTTTTTTTCTTTTTTTTTTCTTCTAGTTCCAATGAAATTCAAAGATTTCCTCCAGCATTTGATCTTCTGTCTGAAATTAAGTCTGACAGAACAAAGATCTGAAAGACTCATTAAGACAATACCTTTCGTTTTTCATGTCTTTTTTTCATAATAGTAGTTTTATTACTTTCACCATCATAACAATGTCCAAAGAATGAGCTAATGCCCCAAAAATGGCTGAAATGAAATCAGTTTAAATATGTTTTCTCAATGTATGATTTTTCTGTCATTCCACTAATTGGGAAGAAATAACACTGTAATCAGAGCTTTCTAAGTCTAGGTACCCAAGGGTAAGTGCTGACTAATACTGCTGTTTAAAGTGAGGTTAATGAATTGTGATAAAGATTAATTAATCTCTACCCTTCTCTCTCTTTGAAAATAATTTTTATGATGAGACCGTGACAACTATTAATGCATATCAGACTTATAAATGCAGAAATAGTGAAGGGAGAAAGGCAGAGGAGGGTTTCAAGAACATCGTCTTAGAAAAATGAGCTGATCTAAAACAAAGACAAATTCTACTTTACTTTACAGTGATCCATTGATTTATCTGGCACTTTTAGAAGGGAGCATGCTTGGAAACATGACTAATGGCTGTAATAGCACATATATCTACAAGCTGTGATCCAGTCTTACAAGGCTCTGTTCAGAAAAGTCTTATTGCTACCAATAGTGACTCACTTTAAAAGAAGTTGAAGGTACTAGCCATTTAAGTATTTAACTGGAGGCTGCTTGCCTAGACTCAGATGACTGAGGTAGAGCTTCCCCTTCCACTCTTTAAGCTCTTTGCAATCTGTGTATCCTAGAAGACATACAAAGAGCATGGCTAATAGAATGGATAACTGCACCAATGGTACTGTTAATTACAGGATCAAAATGTCTTACAATAATGTATTGGATGGCAGGAAGACAGACAGAATTGGCTCAAAGAGATTACAGAAAGAAGAAAGTGCAAAATCAAAACCAGAATTAGAAGAAACACCACAAAACCAAAACCACAATAAACCAACAAAACCTCACAGAACAAACAAACCAACCAACCAACCCTCAAACATAAATCTTCCCCATCGTGCCTTAAATGGAGTTGTTCCTGTAGACACACAGGAAAGGTGACCACCTGTAGTATGGCTTGTCACTAGAAAACAATGATGTCTGGAAAAAGTAGCTCAACTCCATGCACTTGAATATTTAGACCAGTAAAAATGTTTGGGTTTGTTTTTTTTTTCCTCAGTGAATGGCAGTTATGACTTTATATTTTTCATATATACTTACACAACACTTTGAAAATCTTCCCTGCTCTAAAGTTGCAGTAAACAAAACACCAAATCCACACTCTCATCCCTCTCTCCCCAAAAACCCAAAACAAACCACAAAATCCAACCCTAAACTTTTGGAAATAAAATGTGAAAACTAAAGTCAAGTAATTATTATTTTACATCTTTTAATTTTAATCCATTATTTAATGTAATGAACAGTGGTCAAGAATCACTTAAATATTTTTGAAAGTATATTGTAACTACATAGTTTAAACAATCTGTGATTTCTCAGACTCTTATACTTGCTGCTACTTGGAGCTACCTAAATCAGCCTATGACACTTCAGTTTTAGAAGAAAGGAGAAACCTTAACCAACAGCAATTCAAATATGTTCTCAGTGAAAAATGAATTGTTCTATTTAGAATATGGCACACATTTTTGAGCCTATATTAGATAGTACTAGTATCTCTTTAATATCAAATAAACAACAATGACAATTCTATATATAAAAAAAAGAAAACTAAACCATGAAATTTCAGGAATTTATATTTTAAAAAACACATTCAAAGATGAATATATTTTAAACTGTTCCATTAAGTTGACTAAAAAGTATAATTAGGATCTATGATTAAAATTTAAATTTCCCAGTTTTATTTTTGTGTCCTCTGTACAGTTGTGCAGCAGGTTGCCAGGGCTCAGTGAAGATGGGTGCTTCCAGAGAAACACACAGTGGGACCTCAGGGTCTGTCCCACCATCCCATCCAGGGGCAGGTAACTGGGAGCACTGGGGTAAGCCCAGCCCCAGGATTCAGGCACCTCCCTGGAGATGCAGATGTGCTGAGATCAGGCAAGGATGTGGGTTGAGCAGGGCCCACGGGCGAGGCAGGGGCTGAGGGTCCTGGGGGACCGACAGGGGGTCTTTAACCTCAGGCCATGTGAGGGAGTCCTGGGCTGGGCAGGGACAGGTAGACCAGGCAGCACCTTCAGTACCTGGACAGGGAATTAACAAAGCCATCACGAGCAAATGAATTCATAAACTTTGTACCTTTCAGAATTTTGATTATAGAACTTTTTTACCCTTCTTTAAAACAAAGAATGTGCACATAAGGGATATTCTAGACAGACATTTGTTGAAAGGCACCAAGAAACTCGGTACAAAAGTGGGACACAGATGTGCTGCCAGATGCTGTGAGGCCTTTTTGTTTGTCAAAAGGAGAACATTTCCACGTTCAGTATGCTCACATTTTTGCATAGTCAGCAGGTGAACTGGAGAAAAATATCAGGAACCCTAAGAAGTCTTTCTAATTTACATGTACAGTGTTTGATTAAGAAGAAATGCAATTGCATTATATACATACATGTACACACACACACATATATGTATATATTCTAAGTCTTATTCTAGTTGTTCTAAAGGGAAGAATGGGCAATTCTTCTCTAGAACCAACATCCCACAGGGTAGAGTGGGTTTAAAGTATCTACTGAGGAGCTGACACTTCTAAATTCTCCAGGCATACATAAAAACAATAGTTAAAAATGTTAGTGTTGTACACATCCTTGTGATAAGTAGACAGCACTCCCCTGGTTCTGTTAATGGCATCAACAGATCAGAAAGTTCATGCCATCAATCCAATCCAGAGCCCATGATCCTTCCTCAACATCTGATTTCTATTTTTATTAACTCTTACTAAAAGAATTAAACAGATTTGTTGGGTACTTCACAAATATATAAATTTCATTACCAGAATACATTAAACAAGCTTTCTTAATTGTTCATATCATGGTAATGTTGCTTCTTGGTGGAAAGTTGATTTACATTTTAATCTTTTCATGATGAGTTCTACTTTTTGGTTGCTCAAGGAATGTTTTTGATTTCATCTTCAATTACTGAACTTCCTGGTAAAAATATCTCAGGATAAAATCTTTTGTCACATGCACTGCAACACAAGAATACTTCTATTATCAGAGATTGTAGGAATGAGGGCTTTGTTACTTGTTTGTGCACAGAGCAAGACATATATCATGCATTCACAAAAAAAGATAATAGTCTGCTATTGAATAACAATTCATCTATTTCTTTAAAGAGATATAAAGCAGAAATAGCTCATCAAGCTCATTTAAAATAATTTTAACTGATATAATTATATTTCTATGCATCTCTTTCAAGTTGTAGTGGTTCTGCACTACAAAACATTAGCATTTGACCGTGTGGAGGATGACATTTAAAATTAACTTTTTATTCTCTTAATTGGCTTAATTTTTCTTTTGGTAAGATGAATTCCCATCACTTAATTACTTCAAGTGCACCAGCTGCAAAAACACTTGACTTTACCAGAGTGCCCAAAAAAGTAATCCAGACAGATATGCTATTTAGAAAAGAAAAAAAAAATCCTCTTTATGTATAATTTTGGTTATTTTTTTACAATAGAAAATGACTCAAAAAGGAAAAACATTTTTCTTAAAGCACTACAATATAATTAAGTTCACAAATTCAGTATACACAGCATATTGCTTCAGTCTAATGAAATTTTAGAATTTAAATAATAACTTATTGCGCATAAACTGGAGAAAAATTACATAAATCCACTCCTCATCTACTCCCAAACGCGTGGTTTCATACTGGAAAACAAATCAACCAACCTACATTCAACTTTGTTTTTTGGAGCTACACAGTTGGAATTGTGTAAATTCTATCCTAAAAATATCTTCTTTGGCTATTGTTTACTAATTTTAAACAAAATGTCTCTACAATTTTTCTCTTTACTGTTTCTCTGACAAGTTCTTTTATGAAAACTGCCTGTCTGAATTGACACAGTACCCAAAAAGGGGACAAAAAGCTATTGCCAAGATCATGGGAAACAAGTGCCCTGTGCAAAAAAAACCCAAAATCATAGCATTTTCAATCAGTAGAAACTGGTAAATTAATTGTTAGAAATGTAAGGTTAGTAAAAAAATCATATTTAACTTAAAAGGCAAGACCTTTATTCTTTTTACAGTTTTTATGCCAGATAGGAAATTTTAACCATCTGACAGGAACAACATTTACTGGACTCTGTAATTAACCGTAATTAAATTACCAGATGGATCATTATCCTACAGCTCTGCTTGCAGAATGGGTGCTTGGACTACAGACCAACTGCAGGGATGATATACTCTCCACATATCCTGATATCCTAGTACCTTGATCATTCCTACTGAGATGAGCATTTGGGTGCTCATCATTTTTCTTGGAAAAATAATCTGAATATGAAGAGCAGGTGGGAAATAATTCTGCCTACTCCTAAGCTGAACACATATGTTCAGATGGCTTCTACGATAAACAGGACCAGTGTGTTTTAAAGTATTACTCTGCAATGTAGGTGCTTCCTTTCTTCATCCTTTCCTCTTTCAAGTAACTTAAGAAGGTTAATTATACTTTTTCTTTCCACTAGTGATAAATGAAAATTTCAAGTATGCAATTTCATAGCTTTCAGACAAAGTATACTAAATGGAGTGGTGAAAAGCCAGGAAAGCATCTTTGAGAGTAAGATGATTGTGTAGTCTATTGGACAGTCAAGCTATATTTTGATTCCAAACTGGTATGGGAGATGTGCACAAAAATTACCACATCTCCAAAGACATTGCATTCATGGCACAAGGTGACAGAGGACTACTAGCAGTATCTTATTTCAAATGAACCATGCAAACATCCACATGAGATGATTATCTGATCTGTGTTTAGGACAAAGAGTCAAGCTGGGTAATGATGTTATGCCTACTTATATGGGCACAACTGCTATAATAAATGATATCCTGTCAGTGAAAGTGTGCATGCTTCTGGTAAATCATCCTGAAGTAATTACTAAGCAGTATTTTACAACCCTTACTCTAAACGGTCTGTTTTACCTCTGAGTGCAGGATGTCGATGCTGAGTAAGCGATTACTGTAGGGTATTAAACTGGTAGTATTCTATTTATTTATAAAGCATTTTGTGATCCACTAGCATAAAACACAAAATGCTATCAGATGTCTGAATGTTTGCTACAAAATTAAAATAAGGGCATGAATTACATAGTGTGCAATTCCTGACAGTTTATGAGAAAGCTTTAGGACAAAAATCCTGAGTTAGCAGTAGATGGCCATATAGGGCACAACAAAATAAACACAATGCTACTGTGCATGAAGGAAGATTTTCTTTGAGTGAAATATCTTCAGAAAAAAAGACAAAACCAACCAACTAACCAAAAAACTCAACCAGTTTTCTTTTGGAAAACAAATTTACTTGAAAAGAGAACTTGAGAGTAAATGAAAATTTGAATTCATCAAAAGCAGGCTAATGGAAGTGTGGCAACCAAAAATCTGAATTAGACAGCAGAGGAGACTTATTTTTAGCTACACGTAAAAAGGGGAAACAAAACACTCCCCAAACTCTCTAAAGTAGCAGTGAATTAACACAATTTAGAACTGACAGCACTGTTCTGAATTAAGGAAGAAGCATATACTGCAGGCAGTACTTCATGATCCTCTGCTCAATTAGAGACACTTTTGAGACAGCTGTGACAGTCATAGACACACATTATTTAGTTGCTCTTGTAGTTAGATGTTGCAAGGAAATTCAGTTCTGTCCTTGTAAAGTTAGTGAAAATTATCCTTCACTACAATTTTAACAGCATCAGGAGTACAGACCACAGAATCACTGAGTCATTTAGTTCGGAAAAGACCTCTGGGATCATTAAATCCAACCTCTGACTGATCACCACCTTGCCAAGTAGACCATGGCACTAAGTGCCACATTCAGTCATTTCTTGTGCACTTGCAGGGATGGTGACTCCACCACCTCCCTGGGCAGCCCATTTTAATGTTTAGTAACCCTTTCCATGAAGAAATTCCTCCTGATGTCCAGCCTGAACCTTTCCTGGCACAGACTGAGGCCATTTCCTCTTGTCCTGTCACTGGTTGCTTGGGAGAAGATCTTGATCCACACCCGGCTACATCCCCCTTTCAGGGTGTTGTAGAGGGTGATAAGGTCTCCCCTGAGCCTCCTTTTCTCCAGGATAAACACCCCCAGTTTCCTCATCTGCTCCTCACAGGAGAAGCTTCCTCTTGGGGAGATATGCATCGGATCCTGCTACAACTGGTAAGTAATGAAGCGGTTTCAAGAAAATTTTAATATGATTTTTAAGGCCACATTACCTCTTTCATGTCTTATCTTGTTATTTCCCAATGGCAAAATAAAATTAGATTGTAGAGTGAATCTTAATCTTTGTAGAAATTTCTGTTATCATTCCTTGATCTCCTAATATATAGCTAAATCTAATAAATTCAGAGCCAAAGCCATGTGAGATGCTCTCATAGAAATAAAGGTATTTCAACATTTTCTAAGTAAGAAAGCAATTTACATTACGACAAACAATGCATGATCATGCACACTAATAATAATTACAAAATCACAAATGTCCTTATTCTTTTGCTTATTACACTACATATACAATCTTATAAGTACACAGAAAAAATTCTAATTAAAAAAATACATATATGTTTAATTTTGACCCACACCTACTGCTTTTCACAACAACACTAAGAATGTTCAAGGATCATCATGTCTGTAAAAGACTTTTATTTTGGCTATTTTAACTATTTTGTTTTTCTCCTATATGCTGAAGTAATCTCCACCAAACAAACAATGTGTACTCCTGACCCAAGCTCATGCTTTTCTCATCTTCATGCTGTAAAGAAAATTGCCTTTGAACAGCTGCTCCCACAGTACTTCAGTAACAGGACTCTGAAACAAACTACTACTTTTGTGCACTCAGTGTGTCAGGCAGCAAGCCTAAAAAGAGAGGGGAGGGGAGGCAGAAACAAAAATTCTGTCAATTCTGAAATTGCCTTTATAATATTTTATAGCTGTTTTGATATAAATGCTGGAGCATGCAAAATGGAACAGAATTAGGAAAGAAATCTTGTGTTTAAAAAGCAATATTTAAAGACTAGTATGCCCAAGTTGTTGATTATTTAGAAGACATATGAAGTATACCTCTCTGCCTTTCACATTGTCTACCTGTGAAGGGGACATTTATCATGCAGGTCTTGCACTCCCTCCAGCATTGTTGAGAATGAGTGAGAAGTGACTGTCTAAGGAAGATGACATCCACTATGCATTCTACATACAGCTGCAGCTGATATGAAATGACACAGAAGCTGAAGCCTGTTCATTTAGCTCTCCTGCTTTACTGAGTAATGTTTCAGGCAAAAAGGATCTTGTAACCGTGTTCAGAGGTCTCAAATCATAACTATTTTTATTAGAACTGAAAATCAGAAAAAAATAGACAAATAACTATATTTTTCCCCTGCTATTCTGAAACACTACATCTTATCATGTTTATAGAACTAGCTATCCTAGTCCTAACATTATTTTGAAGAAAGTTATCTATAGCAATGCTTTCACCACAAACGGTTCTTCAGTTTCCATTTCACTTTCTTTTTGATGATGTTTTGATCAATTCATCTTTTCTACTTTTTTGTTGCACAGGGAAACATAACCAGTATTTTCTCTGAAACATGCAGTTGCAGCACTTAACAGTACTGAATTCCAATCCAGCTCTTTAAGCATTATCTGTCTCTCTCTTTGATGTCTCATAAAAATAAAAATGCTTGGCCTCATAAGAAATAGACTCATTCTCATTTTGAACTATCAAACCACCTGTGAGTTTCAGCCACATGATACATTCACTAAGTCTTTTCCAGGGTATCTTGAAATGCTTTGAATAAAATCAAGTGATACACAGATGTATGCATATTATGGTTTCATTCACACCTATCATAAGATAGAACAGTTTGTTACAGTCATATTTGACCTCAACTTAGAATCACTGATTCTGTCTGAGGAATCTCAATCCTAAGTTTTCACAAGGATAACAAATGTATACAAGGTTGTTTTAAAATACAAGATTCAATTCATCAAAGTCATGTTGTACTGCATAAAATAAAGGGGGAAATGTTAGGGTAAAGAAAGAGAAGATAAAATTAATCTATTGCTGAGTTGGTGGTTTTAAGGACTGTGAAAGATGGCATCAAATCTACCAACGAGGTGAAAGAGAGAAGACAAGAGATTCTCCAAATAAAGTAAAATGGAAGTAATTTTTTAGAAGAGAAAGACAGAATCTGCAGGGTATTCTTGTAGCTGTTAATAAAAACAGAATGGCTAAAAAAGTTAACATCCTTCAACATATGGATTTCTTTCAGAGAAATGTAGCTTGAGAGACAGGGTGCCCAGAGAGAATCAATGACAGAAAAAGACTCCACAAAAGGTCTGCTAAATTAAGTATTTTGGTTTGACTCTTGTAGTTTTTTGTTTTTTTCTTTAACCATCCCTGCCACCTATAAACATTTGAAGTTTCACTGAAACATTTGAAGTTTTACTTTCTCCATCAGTTGTTGAAAGTTAAAATATTTACTAGAATTTTGCCTTGCTCTGAAAAATAGACAACTATTCATCTTTATGATGACTATGCATAACTAGTTGGGTATATCCTCTTTAGTTCCTCACTCCAAAATACTTTTCCTTGATTATACAAAGAAAAAGCAAGCAATGAGGAATATGAATTCTCAATATTTTGCCAAATGTTTATCAGTAACTTAATCTTCAGGAAAAAAAAACGGTATCAAGATTTAGATATATGCAAGTGTCATGGTTTAGGAATGGTATTCCCCAATCTAGTTCTCCCACCAAGACTTCCCAAACCACACTGCTGCTCGCTTGCTCCCTCTCCCCTCTTCTTCTCCTTTCCCCACTTCCTCTTCCACCCTCCTGCACCCCTGAACGTGGCTGGAGAAGACCATTGCAAGTACAAAAGGCAAAGATCACAGATTGAGGTAAGAACAATTTACTGAAAAAAAACAATGAGATAAGAAAACAAAGAGTAACAGCAACAATATTATTAACAGAAGTATGCAAAAAGAGAGAACAAGTTCCTCCTGCTGCCAGGCTTTGTTACTCCAGAAAGGGATGCCTCTCCTTCCCAGAATGAGAAAGTCCATCTTCCCTACCCCTGGCAATGTTGTGATGTGGTGTTGAATAACACAATATCTTGGCCATGCTCCCTCCCACTGATCTGGGCCAGAACCAGGACTGCAAGTAAATTTTAAATTCCTAGTTTAGGGAAAACTGTATATGTTAAAGTAACCAGCTCTCATTTTAGTGTGATGTTGCATTTAACTACAAGTAGTACACAGTTTGATAATGTTTTGAACAGTTTTCCACTATTCTGTCAAATTTGAACAATCAGAGATATGATCTTGCAATTTTAGATAATGAAAGACAACAACATTGCATGTCTAGAGAAAAGGACAAGGTTGGCATTTCTTGGATATTAGACACTGATAAAATGAAAAATGTATCAAAATCTTAAAAAGTAGGCTGTTTAGCTAATTTTACTGGTCCAAAGAATTGCTTTTTATATGCAAAATAAAAACCTGTAATTTTCAATTAATTTGCATTATCAGGAGGATGGGATACCCTGGAACTGATTTGTTAGTGATGAAACTACACTGACCTTTATCCCAGGCAAGGAGGAATATATAGGACTGTCAGAGAGTTGATGCATCATTTTCATTACTGAAGATACCCCTCACTATCATTCTTCATTTTCACTTAACATTTTGAAATACTGAGATCTTAAAACCTACATAGTAAGGTAGTTGAATTATTGTTGCTAGCCAGTTCAAAGAGACATTCAGAATTTTCTGCCATAATCTAATCTAATCTAATCTAATCTAATCTAATCTAATCTATTAATTGCACCTTCCTTGGAAAGGACTAGACTAAAAAAAAACAAAAACAAAAACAAAACAAACCAAGAAAATAGCACTAACAACCAAAAATCACCACTCAAATCCCCAAACATAAAAAGAAAACAATTCAGAAATTTTCTTTAATTAAGACAAACTGCATAATATAATATATGGATTACCTATAGTGCTGATACAGCCAAATATCACCATCTTCATGAGACTGAAAAAGAGTAAGCAATGAAATGAGTCAAGTAACACCAAAAAACACTACTACCACTGCTACATTCTCTTTAGCATCTTCCTATAATTCTTCCCACTCCTTCAGATATGAAGTATAAACAGATCTTTTTCTGCCCAAATAGTAAATTTAGCCTACTGCTTACCAATTCAGAAACCAAAGTTCTTTACAGAGAAGCCCTCTGTGGAAACATGGAAAATTATAAGCAGTAGTAGTACTTGCTAGCAAAAAGGACTCCATATCAATTCCAAAAGGAGGAAAAGCAATGTGTCTTCTCTCTGATATTCCAACATGAAATAGCAAGGTAGGTATTAAGAAAAGAGAGCACACTCCTTTTTTTTTTTTTTTTGTTAATTTTCTGCTCCCATTCTAATGAATCTTATGTTAGCAGTAGGAACAGTACTCTACAAACATCATAACTTATTTTAAATCCTTCCTTAATTCTTACAGAAATTACATGACTGCACTAGATAATCTCATATTGTTTTATACTTTACAAACTTGGAATATAACATAGTGTAGTAGGATGTACTTTTAATCAACTGGAACATCTGCATCCAAATCATTGCACTGATAATTTCTACTGTCCAGCACACAAGCTAATTTAGTTTTAATGGATTAAAAAATAATTGTTCCATATTTTTTTTGCATCAAAATACATCAAGATATAGAAAATACTGACATTCAATATTCTAGTCTAAAACTTGTAAATTCAAATTCTTTTTATGTAACAGAAGAGATTGAGCTGAAATGTATTCAAAAATAACACATTTTTGTCTTTGGGTAATAACCTGAAATAAAGAAAATAATTAATACCATATGAAGAATGGGCATTTGCCAGAGGATAAATTAGACTTTAAGTGGGAGACCATTTCTGAGGCACATGTCATGAAGCATAGATGCAGAAAGACAGCTCATCAAAAGTGAAGGGAGTGAAACAGAAAGACAAGAGTCTATATTATTGTTTCACCATAAGTTATTTATAAAACTTATTATATAATAAAGCTGAAAGACTAATCAGGGCTGCTTATGTACCACTCTTAACTGCATAAAGTTAAGGTTACCTTTAAATTTTTTCTCTGTTGTTTCTCATATTATTAGCACCTTACATAATTAATAACTTCTTTCAAATTAATTTACACTCTCTCAAGGTAACAAAATTATTTTTCAAAAAGAACTTCAAAAGTCCTCCTTTAAAGACATCTCTACACTATTGATTTGAAATTATGAAGAGACTATATTACTTTTCCCATTAGCTCCTACTTTTTCCTCTCAGCAGTGGTCTCTTTAGATCCATTTTGCTTTCTATTTACACATCTTACATGGCTGAGGTTCAGTCACTACAATAAAAAGGATAGTACTCTAGTCACAAAGAATATATTTAGTCTGTCTGAGGACATTATATAATTTTTAAGCCTAATAAGGTATTTTGCCTGTAACACATCTGTTGTTTTTCTGTCCCATCCCCCGAACCCCCCCCTCACTCCTTGAAGGAAATAGAAATGTCCAAAAAACAGAGTCAGTTCATAGTTATTTTGGGAGATAAGATGAAAAAAATAAATAGCTTTATGTTAAAGAATTGAACTGGAATTCAGAATGTATGAGTGCAATCCTTGCTTTAGTAAGCCATCCATAAAGTTCCAGCAGGACAAGGCACTTCTCTATGCCCCAAATCCAGCCATCTTCCTTCACCAATTTTAGGTCATTCAGGAAGGACTGCCTTGTAAAGCAGACAAAATGGAACTTTCCAAAGCACCATTGTAATAACCAGTGCAAATTCTTCTACTTGTGAGATACAAAATCAATACCTGAGTGACAGGGGATGTTTGAGTACCAAGAGTGAGATGAGGGGAAGAGAAACAGAAATTAAACATCACTGAGCATTACAGTACTCTTGTCCCAGTTAGAGTAAATCGATACATTACTCATTCCTCATTTAATTCTTTTAAACTGAAACAGCTTCAACCTGAACTTTATAATGATTTATAGGAAAAGACATAAATCTTACAGGTGGAGGAGAAAACTTGTGTGTGTATCCTACTTTGATACTGTAGCCCGCAAAAACATTTTATATGCAAATAGGGGAATATGACTTTCATGAGACATCAAAAATTTACTACTAGTCTCTTTAAAGTTTCAAAGGCATAACTAATTTACACCATTTTGTATGGTTAGTCCAGTTAAAATGATACTAACATTCATAGTCTAAATTATGTAAATAACTCAGACCAAATCTTATTATTAATACACTTAAAATTTATCATGTATAAAATTTCTAGTATTCCCTTCTGTCTGCTGTTAATCCCTACACTGTTCTCCTGTTCATCTCCTGGAAGACAGTAATGTTAATCATGGCATTTATTTTGCTCTGCCAGGATTGATTCTGATGGTTTCTTCTCTACTGTAGTTCCACTTCAGACATTTTTTCTATCTTTTATATATTTATATAGTTAATATATTTAAAAATAAGTATTTCTGTATTTTAGATAATTACTTTTTTCTTCTTTTCTACTGTAAACTCTGTTCTGTCCAGCTCCCATATCTGCACCACAATAGCTCACCATTGTTGAATTTTTCATAGCTTCAATCTTCAAGTGTACATTTCTTTTATTATCTCATTCCTATACTTCTCTTCACCATAGAGGTCTGTCTCACTTTTATTGTCAAGGCCTCATATTTCATTCTCTATAGAAAAATTATTCCTTATTACTTCATAAAAAAATTATGGTTATACCATAAAAAGATAAGCAACAGCACTTAAAAAAAAGGCCCAAAAAATGCTGCTGCAGGCAAACAAATGAAAAAAACAACAAAAAAGAGAAAAAAATTTAGTGCAAAAATCAGTGGCCTATTGCTAGTAACTGCAATGCTGTATATACTGGTCTGCAGGCTATAAGCCTGAGTATTGTGCTTTTAAAAGAAAGCAGAATCATCACTGTATTTTTCAGAGGATTTGGTCCTGATGTCTTGCTTTGACATGATCCTAGAAAACCCTGTAGAATGAAATGTCTCAGGAAAATTAAGTAGAGGAGCAAATAGTACCTAAATCCTGACTGGTCTTAACGTAAGCTGTATTCTGAGCCATCCAGGTCTGACAAGATGTGGTGTCAGGTGTCAAAAATCTTCACATGGAAAGGAAGGCTATGGACTGTAGGTTTCCCTCAAGGGCATAAAAATTTTTAGAGAAGGAGGCAGATTTTTGAATTTCAGTCGTGAATGCAGTAGAAAATACTGCAGAATCCACACTGTAGGTCTATGTGAACTGAGATTAGAGAAGTATAACAAAGCAATGAAGAAGAAAAATACAAATGAGCAACACTCAAATTAAAAAAAAAAAAAAAGAAAAACTACAGAGTGCACTTTATTTAAAATATTTTCCCAAAGCCAAATATGATATTTTGGTACACAAAAGAACATGTTGTGCCATCTATTTCTCACATCTACAGCATACACACTGGGATATCAGGTAATCAATAAAATAAAATAATGCAGTATGAAATATATATTAAAAAGAGCATTTCTTCCTGATGTTAGCTCTAGAGATACAGAACTAGTGCTATTTGTATGAATGCACTTCAACCAGAAGACTTCTCATCTTACAAATCTTGTCCTATTCTTACTGTAGCTCTATGTTTGACATCACTATTTTGAGAGCAAAGTTATTAATGCTTAAAACTAAGGAAATCATGACTGAGTTTAGAAACTGATGAGTTTGGGAAAGATAACATTCTAAAAGGTATAGAGAATAATCAGCTGGGGAAGATTTATCCAAAACTGTATGCATAAGGACTTCTGCATTCCGAAATAGGACATAAAAAAAATATTAGGAATGACAAAAATATTAGGTTGAGAAAAAAAGTGAAACAGAATGTTTGCTACTTAAATAGTATGTCAATAGTATGTCAATAAACAAGACAAATCAGAGGCAAGTATGTTTCCATACCAGCATTAAATGTCTAAGGGAGGAAGGTGTCTGAGGAAACAAGAAAAACAAACTGAAATATCTTGCCCTCGATGAATACATTAATGAAACAGATGCACCAGAAATTTCTTGACAGCCACTGGGATGATAAATGCAAAGATGAATGTCAGAGCCTAGTATGACAAGAAAAAGAACTTCAATTTAAACAGATGAACATATTCAGAACAGAATTTTAGTGGACAAAATACCAATTCTAAATGACAATATACATTTGGGTAACTGTTAGAGAGTGTCTGACCAGGACAAATGATACTGATAACCAGATTCTCAGAGAAAAGTGAGTACAGGCAATAAAGATTTTCTGGATAGCATCAGCATCCTCCTATCAATTAGGCAAATGTCACTCTGGGAAATTAAACAGATAACATTTTAAGAGACTAAAACTATGTTCTAGGATCAGCTAATCAGGAAGCCCCTCCAGTAAGAAAGTTACTATTTATTTGATGCAAAAAAATTTTACTGTTCAAAATCCTATAGAAGTATACAAATTCATAATTGTGATGATTCACTTAGATTCAACAGCTCTACAGAAGAATAAAGGACAAAAGAAGCTTGTAAACAAGGTCAAAAGTAGGAAGAAATTTCAAAAAGCAGTTGGATAAGAGACAGGAGAAAGGAGCTGAGAATAAATATTCAGTTATTCATCCAGCATTGACAGTAACCAGAAGTCATCCACTTGGGTTTATGTAATTTAGCATAGATATGAATCATTAAAACAGTGTATATGCATTAGGTTGTGTGAGGACAAAAATAAATTATGACTTTAACAGTACATACCCCTCTGAGTCACTGGTCAATGATATAGCAGGTGAAATTCAAGGTACGTGGAGGAAAAAAACCAAACATTTTTTACATGCATGTAAAACCAGTGTGACCTGAGTACAACCACTCAGGAGCAAAGTTCTTGGCTGAATATTAAATCCATGAAAATATAAGTTCAATCTGCAGAACAAGACAAAAATTAAGCATTAAGAAAGCAGCGGAGAGAAGAGAAAATATCATTATGCCACTGTTTAAATCCATGGCTTACCCTCAGGTAATGGCAGTGTTCTTCAGGGGTTGATGCTAGGTCTGATATTGTTTGACAGACTGCTGACCTCCATGGTGAACAAATGAAGACACCTAGATTTACAAATAAAACCAAACAAGGAATAGTGGTTAATATTTTAGAGTCTGCTATTCAGAGAGATTTCATCAAGTTGGGGAAATAGAATGACATCTGAAGTTCAAAAATGGCAAATGTGAAGCTTGACTATCACAGATTAAAAAAGGCTGGGCCTGTTGGGGAGCAGCTTTACAGAGAAGGACAGGAGGGCTCTTGAATAAGATGAGCATGAGGCAGCTGTGTGTCCTTGCACTTGTAACAGTGAAACGAAGGGGGAAAAAAAACACAGTGATGTTCTTTTCAAGGCTGTAACTATTCCTATTCGATGAAAGGTGACATAGTTATTAAAGGAATAGCATAGTCCTAATTTTGCATTTGTTTTCTTCACAAGTTAAGTGGAAACTTAAAATTTATGAGCATGCAAATCTACAACTGAAAAAAAAATTACTGAGGTAGCTCCAGGGAAAGAGTCCGAATAACTCACTTTTTAGGACTCTAAGGTGCTGCGAAAGAAAGGCAAACAATAGCCATGTATTATTTTTAAAGAAGAAGGAAAATGAGACCTGACTTTTGTCTAAGATTATTAAAAAGGGTGTATAAATTAATATTGTTATCACAATTGCCTAACGAATTTGTGTGAAATTTTTACAAAGCAATGATTTTTACAAAGTATAAATTAGAATGTCTATTCCATTTACTTTGTAGAAGCACATAGGAAGCACTCAGTAATATCATCAGGATACTTGAACCTGGAAGATTTACTATGTTTTGTGTGTTACTGTTGAAATGCTTCTTAAACATAAGCAGTACTTATTGGAAGAATGTATCTGTGGGGTTTTGACTGAGATTAAATCCTCATCTCAGGTCTTCTAGAAAATGTTTGGACTAAGAAAGGGAATGTCATCTCTATTGAAAAACTCACATGTACAAGAGACAATAATCTACCTGCATTAAGTGTATAATAATCTATTGCATATCTTAGTAACTGTGAAATCACCTAAACTGCAGACTGATTACAATTTCATCCCAGTAGTTTTAGTGAACAAAGATTAAAAAAACCTTTGTAGTGGTGCATCCTGCATCCTTGTCCCTGCCATTTTTCTGCGTGTGCTTCATCTATGCACTAGGCTATAGAGTGAACTTGACAGTGAATTCTGTTAAACTGCACTTTCACAAATTTATGTTAAAACCTGCATTTTGCCAATACCTTTGACAGTGATTATTTAATTGGCCACACCACTCATTCACAACAAACCATGATATATATTAAAAATATAAGGGGCTTGTGGAGGTTTTGTATGGGTTGATTTTTGGTGAGGAGGGAAGAAGCCAGCCCCAAAAGTGATTTTTTTGTGAGGAGCTGCTAAAAGCTTCCTCCGTGCCTAGCAAACCAATTGCTGCCTAGCTCTGAGAATAGGCACACTGCTAAGGCAATTAGAAAATGCCTCTATGACAACATATTTAAGGAAGGAAAAAACTCAGGAAGACCTGTTTCTTCCTTGCCTCCGAGGAGTGGTGAGGGGCCCGCTGGGCCAGGGCCCTTCCTGGCGGGCCGGCGGGGCCTCTCCCCGCAGGGTCGGGGCCCTTTCCCCTGCAGCCCACAGGGCCGTGCCGCCGGGGCCCGTCCTGGCACCGCCAGCAGCCCACCCCGGCACCGCCAGCGGCTCACCCCGGCACCGCCAGCAGCCCACCCCGGCACCGCCAGCAGCCCATCCCGGCACCGCCAAGAGCCCACCCCGGCACCGCCAGCGGCCCCGGCGGCGAGGCTGGAGGCGGCCATGTGGCCGGGACTGCGCAGCCCTGGCGGCGCTATGCGGTCACTGTCACCTCGGCATGGCTCTCAATGAACTTTATTTGCTCANAGCAAACCAATTGCTGCCTAGCTCTGAGAATAGGCACACTGCTAAGGCAATTAGAAAATGCCTCTATGACAACATATTTAAGGAAGGAAAAAACTCAGGAAGACCTGTTTCTTCCTTGCCTCCGAGGAGTGGTGAGGGGCCCGCTGGGCCAGGGCCCTTCCTGGCGGGCCGGCGGGGCCTCTCCCCGCAGGGTCGGGGCCCTTTCCCCTGCAGCCCACAGGGCCGTGCCGCCGGGGCCCGTCCTGGCACCGCCAGCAGCNAAGACCTGAGTGGAGCCCGTGGCCGGTGTGGCCCAGCATGGTGCCAGGGGGGACCATGTGACCAGCAGCGAGAAAATGTGGCGAGCAGTTTCTCCGTGTGGAGCCCGGACAGAATCAACTTTTCACTGCTGCAGAACTCTATAAAAACTTTCCAGTTGACAGAACTTCAGAACAAACGAACCTAAGGACATCAATTCTCTCCTGAGTCAGAGAAAAGAAAATGGTGAAGATGTGAAGAAAACATGGCAACACCAAGCTCAGTGCAAAGAAGGGAGGGGGAGAAGGAGGTGCTTGGGGCCTCAGAGCTGAGATTCCTTTACAAGCTGTGGTGAGGACTGTAACACAACAAAACATTTCCCTGTAATTCGTGATGTGCATGAGGGGATGCAGGATTCGCCCACAGCCTGTGGGGAAAAGGGTTCTCCTGCTGGAGTATGTGGATGCTGAGAAGCTGTGATCTGGTGAAAGGCTTGAACAGAGAGAGAGAGAACCCTTGCTTCCAGAGACAGAAGAAGAAGACCCTTGCTTTTATAGAACAGCTCATCCTTAAAAATTACACCCCATGAACTAATGGCCCTAGGGAAAAGCAGTTGTGGGAAGACAGCTTTGCCCTTGGGAGGATCTCATGTTGCAGCAGGTTGGGCAGGACTGCTCTCCTGAAAAGTAGAACCATGTTAGAAAAGTTCACGGAGAACTGTCTCCCGTGGGAAAGGACCCCATGGCATAGCAAAAGAGACTTCTTTCCCTAAATGAACTGAAGAAGTGACAAACTGTCTAAAAACACCATGTTTTGTATCCCTGCACTGTTGGTGGGAAGGAAAGAGGGGCTTGGGGGGAAAGGAAGGTGTTCTAAAGATTTGTATTCATTCTCATTATCCTCTTTTAATTCTGTTAATAATTTTTTTCTTTATACTTTCTTAAAGTTTTGAACCTATTTTGCCCTTAAAGTGTTTTCTCCTAATCCTTATCTCACCCCATGAACTTTTTAATTGTTCTTTCCCCTCCTCTGCTCAACTATAGCACAGGAAAATGAATTAATGATTTTTTGTGAGTGCACTGGCCTTTGGCCAGCAACCAACCCATGACAGGCCTGTGGATACATATATAAAAGAAGTATAAAGGAAATAAAAATGATGGGTTTTTTCATCATTGCTGTATCAGAAACCTAAGGTATTTAGCAAGTGCAAGCAAAAGTTAAGCTGCATATGTTTTTCAGTATCTGAAACATGAAAAAATAAATTGGTGATATGGCCTAAAGTAAGGTGAAAATTGCTTTCCAAGATGCAGACTCTTTCTGTACAGAGTAATAGGTGGAAGTATATGTGGTGCTTATTGAATAATAAGAAATCAGATTATTTGTAAAGCTTTAAAATGAAGAAATAAAAAAGTAATGTGGACTTTGAGGAAAAACTAGTCAAACTGTATATCCTTAGGGGTAAAGTTAATGTAAGACTGTAAATAACAAATTTGCATTCAAGATCACTGAACAAGAAATAGAAGTTACAGAGGACATTTCACCAGGATTATAATTTTTCTACTAGATACTGCATAATTATGTGTAGTTAAAAGAATAATACATGTAAGAAATCACTTCATCGAAACTAAATTGAGGTCAAGAAGAATTGTCTGATTGTTAAACAAATAATTGCTGACATTTCATTACTTGAGAACAACAGGTCACAAGCAGAAACTGAAATTAACAAAGAGAGAAAAGTATTAAACAGAAACTGATTAATCTGAAGCTGCACTTTATTTGGCTTAATAAGAGAAAGTGCCTCATGTCATAGTGTTGCTGACAAAAAATGACTAAACTGTGATCTGAAAAAAATCATAAAGATGCTCAGGCCCATAAATATGGTGGAGTCAAAGAACCTTAAGGCTGGACTTTCTTAATCACTTGTGAAAAAAGAATGAGCTTCTGAGCCAAGTAATTTAAAGTCATCATGTGGGAATGGACAGAAATACAAGAAAAAGCTTTTGAAGAAGTAAAGAGAATAATTTCAAATTCTCCATTAATGAAATTTTATAACCCAAAGGAAAGTCTAGTCTTAGAAAGTGACACATTACAGAGTAGTCAGGGAACCAGATTAATGCAGAGAGAATGTCCAAAAGCACTTATGAGCTGTTACTTCTTAGTTAACGAATGAGAAAGGATTAGCACTAGACCTTTACAAAACTGACTAGAATCTTTCACACGCTCTGTCAGGACAAAAAAAAGTTGTACAGTGTCATGTCCCTCTCAACTTTGCTTATGTTTTAAATTTCTGAAAGCCTTAATTTAAATGGAGAATGGAAAATTTAGTTCATCAGCATGCACATCTAACAGGGTCTGACACAGTTAGGATCTTCTGCAGTGCTTTGCCAAACCGTAAGATGCTGTAGTTGTCAGACTCATTCCTTCCAAACAGTTAGTGTCCCCCATAATCAGAAATTAAGCCTGAAAATCCATATTGCATTTGTCTCATCAGAATAATATCACCTTTTCTCTTGAGGGCCTCTTTAGTTCCTATATACTTTTTCACCCAAAACACTCTATACTCAAAAAAAACCTGTCAAGCAAACCAAATTTGAATACCCACCACTTTCAATACATTGCATTTCCGGAGCTAGGTTGAACTTTAACACATTCCACTTTTAAATTCTCGAAGTCAGGGTGCCTCATGGGACAGCTGCTCTCTGGGGTTTGGGGACAGCAGGGACTGCCCAAGTCAGCAGGGCAGGGCAGGACTTGGCACCCTTGGCCATTCCCACCACCTCAGCCAGAGGCAAGACAGCTGGGAGCTGGGGGACACTGAGGCAGCCCCAGCCCTGGGCATGCCCTTGGGCACAGGATGAAACTAGGCAGGGATGTCAGCTCACATGCAGGGGTCAGGAACAGACCCTGTGAGGGAAACCAGGGTCAGACATGGTCCCAGATGGGCCAGGAAGGGCGTTTGCAGGAGGGTTAGGTTTGGTTATGCTCACCCAACAGCTGGCCACAGACACAATAGATGTTTCTGAACAAAAGCTTTTCTGCATGCCTAGAAATGGTTTCTCTGGGTATTCCCAAGAAATCTCTCTGAGGTAACATCTGAACACCCAGATGCTGGTTCTGTGGGGATACAGCTATTCAACATGATTCTGCTTAAATCTCAACTCTTAACAGATGCTCTCACAATCCAGTTAATAACTCTCCAATTAAAAAACAGGACCTCATTAGTAGCCATGATGGTGACTGAGTCACAGAGCAGCAGCAGAAGAGTTTCCACTGTGTGACAGCAGAATAGCAGAGATACAAGTATGGGTGCATTGGTTGATTGGTGAGAACTCAACAAAAGACATATAGAATTTTAGTATATTTGTGAGATAGATAATATCTCACAATTTTAATATTAATACAATTTTAATTTTAATTTTAATATTAAAACAATATTAATTATAACATCTTTTAGGTAACACGTGTATGTAAAATACAGATTCTGATTGTTTTCAAAATCAGATTTTAGCCTTTTATGGATAGAACGAATTTAATTTGTGATGCTACTTTCTTTTATCANTTTTAATTTTAATTTTAATATTAAAACAATATTAATTATAACATCTTTTAGGTAACACGTGTATGTAAAATACAGATTCTGATTGTTTTCAAAATCAGATTTTAGCCTTTTATGGATAGAACGAATTTAATTTGTGATGCTACTTTCTTTTATCAAACTCAGAACAGTGTAATTTCAAATAGTTAAAATGGCAAAAGGAGAAGAGTCAATTTAGTCTTTCAAAAATTCCAGTTAAAATTTTGCCTTTATATTGCTATTGCTCTGGAAAATCACTTAGATCATAAGAGATTCAAATCCTGAGACCAAGCCAAAATACAAAATAGATTCAATATGTCTATGGTCCTATTTGACTTTGTGACTGGAATTTTTGCCCTTAGCAATTGCCCCAGAGGTCCTTCCAGGAAGAAGTCTAAATCATCTTCTCAGTTCAGAGATAGTCATCTATGGTAGTTATAAAGAAGCAAACTAAAAAAAAAAAGTGTGGCAGCCTGGTATATAATGCCATGAAACACACATTTCACAGGAGTGGATACCTGCGCTCTTAAGAAATTTGAGTTCATCTTTACCTGTATCTAAATTTGCCCTATTGTCTGAGGTTTCCCTTCACATCCAAAGCAGTGCAACCTTGTGTCAGAGCTAAATATAGACTGCACCAGCCTTAAATAAGAATGAGAAAAGCTGGCAAGTCTGGTATTGAGGTTGACCTCCAGTCCACTCCTGCACTGTGTTCCTAATTAGATTCACCCAAAACTTCATTTTAGCAAATAACTTTCCAACCTCTGAACGCTTTTGCAGGGAGACATTATTTAACAAGGACTTTTTCATTTCTTATTCAGTATTAAGCTAATCCAACAGCAAGCAGGATATATGCAATGCCAAAATTCATGCAGGAAAAAATGCTGAAACAGTTTATTTCTCCATGAATATTCATGAAATTACTTTGGAAAAACACAATAATTGCTTTGTTACAATCTACCTTAGCACTAAATACATTATAAAATATATATCTTTAAGCAGATAAGGAAAAAAAGTAAATTTTTAGGAATATTCTCAGTTACCCAGGACAACCTTCTCTGAGAACTTTAAACATGAAAATAAAGCTTAAGAGCTGAGGAGAACTAAAAGGTTTTCCAGCTATTTAAAATTAGATGTCTTCTCTGTATTCCACCCCAAGAGACTTTAAGCTTTGAAAATCAGTAATCTTAAGTACAGTTTGTAACTTTTAGTACAGAAGTACGTTGAGGTGGCAGAAAGACATAAGCTAAGAATAAGAATTAAACAGTTTCATCTAACTACTCATAGTACTGTAGCCAAACTCAGCAGAAGCTGCTAAATCAGTTGGATTTACATGGTGCCTTATTTTCCTATAGGTACAATAATGACAGCACCACCCATACACAAGTCCTTTCAACTGCAGGGTAGGCACACTATTAGAGTTACAACCCACATACAAACATTCATCCCTTTACTAGTGACAACTGAGTTCTGATTATGTTATATATCTGAACGAAAGACACAGAACTGCAGGCATTGAATTGCTAACGGAATCATTCATTTTTCAGAAGAACATTGATTGTGACAAATAATAGGTTTCAAATGTACCTAAGACATATTTTTGCATATTCCCAAAGCTAGAAAATTCCACATGACAAAATTTGTGGTTAACAACTCCTTGAGTCTGCCTGCAAGCACTTACGTTGTCATCTTTGAGCACAGTAAGAACAACTGAAAAATCAACAGAGTTGCCCAAGGTTTTCTGAGAAAATTACACACTGGAGAAAATAGACTGTGATTGTGCTTTAAAATCCCAGCAACTCTCAACCAAAGGCCACAGAATAGAAACAAAAAATCCCCAATGCATTCAGTGACTGTATCCAAACATCTAAAAAGAATCTGATGTAAGAATCTCTCCTTTATCACAATACTGATATTATTTCAAAATGTTTGTACAGTAATCTACACTTGGCAGAAACTCTGCATAATTGTCTTACTGTACTTGCATAGAATTTCAAACTTTGGCATCAAATCAAATTTTGGGAGGCCATTGTTTCCTTTCCACTGAATCTGATGACTTACTGATATTCTATTAGACAGCAATATAAAATCAAAGCAACAGTTAGAAAATTAGAGAGGCACTTGTCAAAGGCTGTTAGTGTAGGGAAAATTAGAATAACAAATAGCTTTAAGAGCTGCTCTTTAAAATTACAACTTTCAATTCACATTTAGCATTATAGCTGAATTACCTTATCGAACACCTACCAGACTTGCTGAACACGTTGAGGACAGATGAGCACCTGAAAACTTGGGCTGGAGTCTCTGTGAGTGACATATGTTGATTGGTTCTCTTAATCTTGAGCAGACTTCTTGTTGTGTACATAAATATGGACATAAGTATCTAATTTCAAGCCTCAGGCTCTGAAGGGCAGTTAAATATGTTTCTGCTTGAAAATGACACTTTGTATATCAATAATAATCCACAAAGTTGAGATCTGAAAGAGAAAAAAAAAAAAAAAAAGAAAAGACCTGGTCATGTTGAATATATGAATATCTCCAGATTTGCTTTAGGACTAGAGCCCTCACATGAACAATATTCTACAGATGATGAAGTGATGCTTTGCCAACAGACACCAGATGGTTGTTAAATGACAGATGAGGGTCTACATTTGATAGAGTCAACAAACCAGGCTGTAACATATGTAAAACTAGTAATCCGTATGCATGTTTCAGAGACTAAGAGCTCACTGATGATTATCAAAAGTTAGTTCAGAATCATTCCGTTTTCAAGATTGACTTTGCCTCAACATTTCCCTGTTTGAAACCATGTTTTCATCACTTACCTTCAAGTGGTAAATGCTAATAGCCTCAAGTGTGATGAGAGAAAGGACTGAGTTGTCTGATTAGGAAAGGCTTTCTCTTTATGTTATCCTCTCAGTAAATGGAAAGAGGATCATGCTATTGACTCATGTAGGAACTTTGTTTGATATTGCAAGAGGTGATGACTGATCAGCATTTTCAGCTGGCTGGTAATCAGAATAAGGTGCAGAACCACAGTACTTAGGCCTGTAGATCTACAGCACACTGTTACCCTGATCTGCTGCTTCATGGGTTGTTGGTAAAAGAAGAAACAGAAACAACACTTTTATTTTTAAAGTATAGATTTCTTGCAGGTATTTGTGGAAAGGAAAGAAAATAAAATCCATCTTCTTTTTTATTGTCAAGCACATTTTATCTAATTAGGTTCTTTTAGTAACAGGAGATATTGTCTAGGGAAGATGTATTTTTCTTTCTACAAGGGGTAAATTCTTGTATTAGTTAAAAGTTCTTTTGCAGAAATTAAGACCCAATAAGGAGCTGAAAAAATGTTGAGGAAGGATTTTCCCACTGTGAGAGAGTATTTGGGTAATTTTTTCCCCTTTCTCACCAGTAGGAGATTATAAAAACTGTTTCCTTTCTCAGCATTCTGAATATGATTTTGTGTTTTAACTATTGCTGAAATCTTTATCTGAAAACAAGCTTGTGAAATTCCTTATTTTTTGGTTACATCCTTCAGCTTTGCTCTGGGGTTTAAAGTACCATCTGAGGCACAAGTCAAAAATCTGTGCATACAGATGAGTTTCTAGTATTCCAGAGATTAATATCTGTGTTCCATTTCAATAGAAGATTTAAAAGGCTCTTTAATATTACCTTGACCAAAGAAAGCATATGAGTAATAAACTTTTTCTGCCAGAATCCTGTTAAGTGAAGAGAACATTGTAATGAGTGACAAGATTGCAGAGAATATGAAAATCATATACTGGTTTTGACAGTGGAACCTCCAGGCCTTTTCTGTTTTATTTCCAGATTGATTTGAGTTTTGATTGACTTTTTTTTATTGTGTAGTTTACAACAGGACTATGCAAGATAGTTTTGTTTGTATGTGGTTATTGATATTGAGTGGATTTTATACATGCATGTGAGTATATTAATTTGATGTGGGATATAGCTTGAGAGTGCTTTTCATCTTTGTACTGATGTTGAACTCTTTTAGAGCCTTTTTTTATAAAGTGCTCATGCATGAAAGTATAATTTCTAGCAATTCTTTCATTTATCCTTGGTAGTATTTCCTACCTCTTCTGGTCCCAAGAAGCTTGATACCTTCCTGTAGGGAGGATAGAATAATGATCTCAACTAATAATAGATGAGAAAACCATAATAAAGGACATGATATTGCCCTTAATTCTTAGACTACAGGGTGACTTCTCTGCATATCAAGTGAAAGCACTCAAGGAATACAAGTTTGTAGATTTTGTGTTGTGTTTCTGCACTGTGTTAGTCAACAGGAACAGAAAAGAACCAGAAGAGGCTGAGAATTTAGGTAAGTTTTGTATAACTTTCTTTGTCACTACCTGGGTCCTTTTTTAGTTGTCATCACACACAGGAGAGTAGATAGTGCCACCAGCACATGCCAGCAATTTAGGAGCAGCAGGTGTGTAAGGGAACAGCCTAAATTCTCATGCACCATTGCAAATGCAAAGATGAGTCGTATATGGCGAGGCCAAAGAGGAAACCTGGTTGATAGGAATGTCACAGCTGAGGATAAGGTTTAGAATGCTTTTTGCAGACATCATAAACACACATCAGCTGAGACCAATGCTAACACTTTTCCTTTTGGCTATATGATATAAAGCTTCTGTGATAGGTATAAATATACACAGAACATTTAAATTCTACGGGTCTGTAA
The DNA here is from genome assembly GCA_013398075.1 of Notiomystis cincta. NCBI lineage: Eukaryota > Metazoa > Chordata > Aves > Passeriformes > Notiomystidae > Notiomystis > Notiomystis cincta. The sequence goes on from VZRX01010027.1 coordinate 272,721, forward strand.
ACATACATGTTCCAGATCTGACTTTCAGTATGAGAGAAAATGTGGCATCAGAAAATGAAACAAACAATTGGGTATAGCAAAATTCTAGGAGAGTTCTGAGAGGCATGAAGAAAAGGATTTGGGGAAGAATGTCTAGTGTACCATGGTAAAAACTGGAAACCTTGGATCTTTATAGCAGTTTTCAGAGTGAAAGTCATGGGGAAAGCCCACAAGAATATCTTACCACAGCAGTGTGGACAATGCTTCAGCACAGGCTGAAATGAATGCTCAGTATCACCCTGGTCAGGGAAGCTACACATCTGTTTGCTTCTGAAGATCTGCTTTATAACCTGTAAGTTGTAATATGTCTCAGTAAATGATCTTACTCACAATTTGTCTTACCAAGGCGACAAAAATATTTCTGAAATCAGTGGAATTGGTTGTCCATAAAGTACTATAAAGGGGCCCAACATTCCATAAGCAAGGCAGAAGTATCTAAATATGAATTTCCTTTAACATTTTAAAAATATGTTCTTCTATTATTAGCAAAAGCTTCTTAATTTCTTGATTTTTAAATGCAGAGTTTAATGGAAAGTCAAATTATGTTTTCATTTACTTTCAACTTGACATCTAAAAAGCTTTAATGTGACTTTGAAAATCCACATAATTAGAAATGTACCACTCATTGATATTGGCAGAGATCATGAAAAGTGACAAAACCACATTTAAAAAGCATGAGGGTTGCACAGTCCTGCATTCAGAAATGTGAAAAAGTCTTTGCCTCAGCTCAAACCTGAGTATATATAATCATGCTCTTTATTTATCCGTCTGTACTCCAGTTGAACACTCTGTCCACTTCCAGCTGTTTTGCCTGAGCAATACAGGGAGCTGGGCACACCAGTGCTCCCCGTGCTCCAGGTTGATGTGGAATGCAGGGAGCTGGGCACACCAGTGCTCCCCATGCTCCAGGTTGATGTGGAATGCAGGGAGCTGGGAACACCAGTGCTCCCCATGCTCCAGGTTGATGTGGAATGCTGCATGCCAGGCAGAAGCAGCAGTTCAGAAGAAAGCTGATTTGCTAATGTGCTCCACCAAGAATAAAACACACCAAGGATAAATCAGCTACCTATAAATATTCAGATAAATGAAATATGTAACTGCATTTTTAGATGGCCACAACCTGGTCAAATATAACTGGATTTTACATAAGCAAATACTTTTCCTCTACTAAGCACCATTCCTCTGAAACACAGCCAGATATGCAAGCACCCATTTCAAGAGGGTACCCAAAGAATCCTTCAAAAATCTTTTAATATTTATTTTACATAGGAAAATTTGCCCCAAATTCAGTCTAACTGAACAGCTTTTGCTGGAATTTTGAAAATTAAATTTATGTCCAGAAAAATATATATCCCATAGAAATTCTATCCTGAAATGTAGCAGAGTTCCTATCAGCTGAAGAAATGTCTTAGAATAGGTGTCAGCAATTTCTACCTGCTATTCTTATCATAAATACATTTAAGTAATGTTGGAGCTCTTGAAATGTTAGTGTTTGCAAAGTACAAGGGAGCATGCTGCAAGTACAAACCCTGATAGTCATCTACCAACTACCACTGCTATCAGGTATTTGCAGCATGAAACCGCAAATGGATTATTACACTTACAAGATACCACCCAAAGTCTGGTAGGCACAGCATAGAAAAAATAGAAATAAAAACATTTCCTGGTTTGACAGCAATTTTTTCAAGATATATCCTATAATTTTCATGTCTTCTAGTTTAAGCAGAGGAGAACATAGGAAGGTATGTATCTGCTATAATAAAAAGTTTTCTTTGTTCATGGTTGTTATTATTTCATCCCTGATGATCTGAAGGAAAATTGCAGAGGGCAAACTCAGGCTGAATACTAAAACTCTCAAATCATGGTGTTCTGACTGGGAAATGTGACAAATATGTAGTTTCTGAAAACTGAGAAAGGTAGTCAACTGCTTTTTTTCATTTTGGGCTCATGAGAAAGTGCCTTCGTTTAGCGTTTTTTGAACATAGGTCATGGTGTTTTAAGCTTTAAAATGTTTGTTTCTTTTTTCCATTCATACCACTTATTCCTAATAAAAACTACAGTCCCTGGCTGCTAAGTCATTGCATTTCCTTCCTAGAATATTTTGTATTAATTATTTGATGTCATAAATAATTCTTGTAAAGGCTTCTCCCATCTCAAAAAAACCCCAACCCAACAACCCAAAAACCTTACCTTACATGCAATTTCTAAGGTGCTTCCCATTAGAACAGATTATAATATGATATAA